>APFE031132907.1:0-19904 GCA_000404065.3 Pinus taeda
CAATGGCCCCCCGCCGTAACTTACTTCAGATGCAGGGGGAAAATAACACCGAATATATTATATTAACGCATCAATGATAGTACAGCAAAACTAAGTCTCAAAGAGACTCGATAGTCTGAGTTTAACCAACTGTGCAACTTATAAACAGAAAGTAAAAATACAAGATATTCCAGACGTCCCCTAAGTCTTCAATGCCGCCCCTTCTTATACAAGTAATGGTGGAGTTAACTAAACAACAAAATAATTGAACGTAACGATCCCTCAGGATCAAAGATCCTAAGGGATCTGTTAAACTGTTAACTCCTTTCTTTTCTCTGCCTAGTCTTCCGAACTGACAGTCCTTCATCTCGTCCCGGATTGATCTGCCTTGATTTACTCGCCCTGGTCTGGACTTTACTTGGTTTTAGAGGGACAGCCGTTATCTGCTCATGGGACTCTTGTTTTGCACCGTGCCTTCCTACTTTTGTCTTTTCCTGCATAAAGAAGATAACTTTCAGTGATTGGGTCATTTGTACTCATTCTTTTTGCATTCCCCCTATTGTATAACAAAGAAAAGGTTACAACTATTGCTTGAAACATCACTAAGTTATTCGTTAAAACATATCTTTCCAACGCTCTACAGGGTACTGAAGTTATCAAACGAAGCTCCAGGCAATTCGATATACCACTTTGCTGCCGGACCAGTTAGCGTTCGTTGAAAGAGGCGAAGCCTGATCGAATCATCATTGAGAGTGTTCGATGAACACTATAGATGAAAGGTCATCACATGATTTTATGGGTCTTCACCCGGATTTCCATTAAATTTAGGGATATCAGACAAAAGTCTATGCGGAATCGCTAGCCACCAAGGGGCGTATGCAATTGGATCGTTCGTTAGTCGATTTAGATCTGGTAACTCTAAAGTCGCCACAAAAGGCAACTATTGATTCAGCCTTGGCTAAGCATACCAGCGATAAGATGGAATCACTTGAGCTATTGGTCTTTACATACCAGCATAATGGATTTGATGTTGGTAACTTTGATAAGGTTGATGGGCATAACCATTATAATATGGTTGATACGGCTGCCCATTACTTGCAAATACTTGTTGCTCATATCCTTAGTAAGCTTGCTGGAATTGCGGTTGTTGGTATTGCACTAGTCATAGTTGTGAAGTCACGAGCGGTGGTCCAATACTGACTGCTTGACCAAGATGGGGGTTGGTGATCTCCATTTAAACCTATGTCATTCCACTAGTTGGTGATTGTGGTTGTGTCGTAGGTATAAGAGGTTGTTGCATTATAACCTGCGAAACTTGAGGTTGGCATACCACTGGCAATGCTTGTACTTGTGATACTGCCACAATAGCCAGCGTAGTGGGGATATTTGTCATAGGTAAACTTGGTTGCATTGAGCATACAACTCTTGGTTGTTGAGGTAGGATTGGCACCCAACCACTAGTTGTAATTCCAGCATAACCTAAATTTTGTTGTGAACTCTCGCATGGTTGTCCTTCCGAAGAAGGTAATGAAATGGTATATGGCCCTCCATATGATGGTAATCCAGTACTCAAAGGAATGACTTCCTTTGGGGACCGGTTTGCCCAAATTGACAATGTGAAGGATCAATTTGTTGAGACTCAACGTAAGAGATTCCATATATAATTCCAGATGAACAAACAGGAACAGTCCATACTGTCCAAACAGTCCCTGGATGGACTCCATCCAACGATTGAGAGCTGGTTGGGACAGATGGCACGCCGGTGAACATTGTCGGAGTAGCAGCAGGAGCTTCTACTACTGCTATGTCGGGTAACACAGTCCTTGATGTCGACAGTTGTTCAGACATATTAAGCCTATCCAAAAGATTCCTTAGTGATTCTTCAGGAACTTCCGATGGCAAGTGAATATCTTTTGATGAAGAAGGATAGAGGGCGATCCTAGCTCCAAGTTGCGTTGGAGGATCTTCCACAATCTCTTCTATGGCAATCAATCTAGGAGGAAGAGGCAGACCGTTAGGTCCATAAAATATTTCTGGTGCCGAAGAAGATATAAGTTCTGCAACAGCATATGGTTAGGGAGTAACACCTTCCGAATCAGCTATAGATGGAGCTGGTTTAGGAATAGAAGTGTTTACCGTCACACTAGGATCAATTGTAATGTCCTTTTGTTGCTGCGGAATTTCTCCTATAGAGGCAAAGGATACCAGAAATGTTCGGAGTAACCGGAGTCTCTGAGGATGTCAGAGTACTAGCTCCAACCAACCTAGGGGACTTTGAACCGGTCAAATGAGTTCACTTTGTCTAGAATGGTTTCGCTTTCAGAGTCAACGACGGTTGACTCGTAAGTCTCCGCGAATGACGGGGTATTGATTAACTTTCTTCCACGATTTCAGATTACTTGATCAACTCAAAATAAAAGGGAAAAATGTTTTCGAATTAAATGAATTTTAGATGCTTTGACACAACTTGTTTTTTCAATTTTAAAGAGTCGAGAAAAAAACAAAAGATGACTCTAGTCGCCTTCGATTTTTAATGAGCTTGAAGTGACAAGTGCTCAGATGGACCTTTTCTTTTAAGGATTCTCAAAAGGAGCAAAATAGACTTCTCTGGAAATTTAGGCAGAGGGGATTACCAAACCAATCGCAAAACTGCAGAATACTTTTTACAGTACGGCAGTCAATCTTCCCGAATGATGTGTTCAGTGCATTGCAATCGATAGGGTGGCAGACACGGATTCCTAAGGATAAAGGATGTAGCTTATTGTGGTCTCCCAATATATACTCGACGGTACGTGGGAGCACACGTCCATACTGGCACTTTCCGTCTCAGAGTGGAGGAATCACCCAACCAACAATGAAAACAATAGTTACCAGGTTTTACGACATCGGAACACGTCTCTAGCCTAGACCTCTAGATGTTGTGCGTTAGGTTCCAAAGCATTGTTAGATTCATTAAATTTATTTTAAGTTGATCTTGTTTAAAAATTTTCCTTTCAGGTTCACTGCATGATGTGTATACAATTCCTAAAATGCAGTCTAAGGTGATAAACAGCTGTTTAATCTTCTTTTGGCAATGAAAATCCTAGCTACTAAGGAAAGAAAGTTGAGAATCTTTCAACAAAGAGCACAGAGCACACACTAAATGCACTGTCCTAAATCAAACCAAGCAGTCTAAATGCAAATGCACATGCATGTATTTTTTTTCAACCTTCTTAATGTATGAATGATGATAAGAAAGCTAAGTGCAAATCTAAATTATTTTCAAAGCGACAATACTCAACAAATTTCTTTTCAAAGTGAAGTGAAGGTAAGGGAGACACTTTGCGATTTCGAAATGAAAATTGCTTTTAGACACTTTAAAAACTATTAATTCAAATCATATACAAGAGTAAAGGTATAATCAACTATCAAGAACAATGGGATTGTCTTCTATGACTGAAAATGACATTTACGACACTTTCAGATTTAAGAAACGACGGTTCAACTATGCTACTTCTTTGCAAAAGAGAACTAAAAATGGCCCACAATACATAAAAACACTTACAGTTCTTTGCACAATAAAGGCAGAATGATGTAAGAGAAGGGGGTTTTCACAGAGATACACTGACCACAGATAACAAAACTCCTGAATGGAACTGAAAATAGTGAAGGCAAAACCAAAGTCTGAAGGTAAAGCTAACCTTCCTTGACCATCACACCTGTCACACAGTGGATTCAGTATGCAAGGCACCTACTTCACACGGGAAGTGCGATGCATACAGACTGCCTTGAAGGCAGGATGCGATGGTACCAGTGCGAGAATTTTAATGAGTTTTTTCTCACAATTTGCATTTCAGTTCAGGGATTTAGGCCGAGTAAGTGATGTTCAGTAAATGTAAATCACAGGGGTTGATCTAAGGAGGTTACTAGAGCCACCACTTAGGGCAATTAGAACGTTTGCAGAATGATTGTTTAATTCATAAACAAAACCTGGAGATAGACAGAAGCAACATTGATCTACTTTGCATTTGTATAAAAAATGCAGTTCGAAGGCTAGCTAGCTTGACTTCAGGCTCCGTCTGTAAGTTTATAAAACAAACAATGATAGAATAAAAAACAATCTATTCGCTCCCCAGCGAAGTCGCCATTTTGATACCGGGAATAGTGTCCACTCGAAGCTGCTATTCCCACTAAGACTGGTAGCTATCTTAGAAATAAACAAGTAAAGTCTACTTTCGCTTTCCTTTATGAAAATAGATAAGAGTGGAACAAAGGAGACCAACCTCAGTCTTGCGCTTGGTTTCCTTGCTTGATTCCTCTCCTTTCCGATAGATCTTTGCCACTTCTTCTTCATCTGCCCAGCTTCAAAGAGCACCTATGGAATCAAAGCAGCATACTACTATCAAAGAACATAGATCTATATTCATAAATAACACAGGACCAGATATGTGTTAACCATACAAATGCATATATAAACAAACATATAAGAATATGGAGGAAAACTTGAATAGCTTTATTAAGATCAAGAGTAGCAAGAGGATTACAACCATATGTTTAAACCCAGCATCAATCCTCCAGAAGAAGCCCTTCTTCACCTCAAGTAAAGCTTAGATCACCAACACTATAATTACACCAGAAACCAACAGACTTCTCTACAAGAAAACAAGATTCCAGCCTCCGGATCTCTGTGATGAGGGATCCATATATAGATGATTGTAGGGGGGTGAGTCATCTTTTGGGGTCTTGATTAGTGTCCTTTCTCTGATAGTTCTTGATTCCACTTGGAGACTGATGATCTCTTACTCAACCCTGGTCGAAAACAGAGAGGCGTGTGTCAGAGGGGAAGATTCTAGAAGATTTCATGATCTTCCACCTCGCAAATTATCCCTGCCATTTGTCCATTCCCGACCATCGCACCCTACAGTGGGGCCATTCAGTATGCATCACACCCTTTACACTGGGAAGGTGATATGCATCGCACCCTCTGCACTGGGTATTTAGTATGGTCCAATTTCGACCATTTCTGAGTAGTTTTTAGTGGAGAACTTCTGGGAGATGATGTAATCAGCTGACCTTGTTCCTTTATGCAGTAAAGCAACACTTTTAGGGACTTAGGAGCCCTTAGTTTATGGACATTTATGATTGGGGTTGCAGTGCCCAAAAATGTCTATAACAACTTTACCCACGAAATATTATTTAAGGCTCTTGTCATTCGATCATTGGGGGAAGTTCATGACCATGAAGAGAGAGAAGGATGAGACCCATACCCAACCAACATGGCAAGAATTTCAGGGTCGTGACTCTGCGCCTAATGATAGGCAGAGTTTTCTAGGAGGCACAGTTTTCAATACAAAGGCCATTACTTCACACTGGTATGGCATAGTTTTCAACACAGAATTCTCTAGAGGTAGTAAAGTTTCAAAACCATATGAATTTTATACTCATTCTTCTCCAAATTTCGCATGGAATCGAATGGTGCAGTTAGAATTGAGATGTTATGAAACCAGCTCAAGAAAAGATAGGAAAGATAGATCAACGCCTTAGAATTCAGCCTCTTCGAGGGGGCAACCTCCTTAACATTACATAAATGAACAATTCTTGGATGATTCAAATGAAAAGACCTCCTCTCTATATATAGGAGTCTAAGGGACCATAACATAATCAGAGCCTACATAACAATAATAATGCAAGGGCACAATAATAATAATAGTGGGCTTCTATGGGGCTCAATAGAAACAATATGGGCGCTACATGGGTACATCAATATAATAAGTGGGTTGTACTAATAACAATAAGGGGTTACTCTAGTAGTATAGGGGCCTGCTCTAAAAATAAGCATCACTTCTATTCAAGAATAAATTTATAAAGCAATCTATGTTAAGATCTACACACACTGCAATTAACAATTCTACTTGAAATAATAAAGAAAAACACAGAAGGAATGTGATATAATCAAACGTATTTGCTATGAAAAGAAGAGGATTATGTATATAGTTCTATTTTAGAAAGCATACAAATGATTGAAATTGGTAGATAGCAAACGAAAGATTGTAAGCAAATAACTACAAAGAAACTGAAGATGCGATAATGCAATTCTGGAAATAACGAAAGCGAAATGATTTGACTTAAAAATAAAAGATTGAACCTCGACTGTCTGCAGGGGCCCTCCATAAAACAACAGGTTTAGAACTTTAACTCAACAACTAACTGCACATGAGATTGACGATAATACTTCTCCAATTAAAAAGAACAGAGCTATATAACTTCAAACTGTTAATTAAAGATTACATATATGCGTCTCTGCTTTCTGTTTACAAAGTTATATATATAGAATTTGTGCTCAACAGATTGAGACTTTTTTTCCTTAATAACTTAAAACAATCCTAATCTGAATTATTAGCTATCATGGAGAAATAACGTTTCTCGATGATTTGCTATTTGGAAAGCAAATCAGAGAGTTCTGATCTATCTGAACTCTCGCCACTCTGTTCATCCATGTATTGACCTGCTTCTTTAACTGCGCCACTGGGCGATTCCCTTGATGATTTTGCTTGGGAAAATAGGAGGAGATCCATGAGGAGATCAATTCCCATCTTCCCATGTGCTTCTTTGCTTGGCTGGCGTATTGGAATCTGACAAACCATGGAGATAGTTGCAGAATCATGAAACAACTGCAGAATCATGTTAATTCTGTAGCTATTACAATCTTTTAACTTAATAATAAGGCACATTAATAAATATGAAAAATAAAACATTTGAGTACCTTACCATATCAAAATCTATAGTTTACTTGTTTATTTGAGTTGATAGCAATGATGAAAAGAGGAAAATGGATGGAAATGGTGTAAAAAACAACACAGTCATGAGACTCTACATTCCCCCTTGCTGAGGTCTTTGCATATCCTCATGCAAAACACAAAACTGATGTCTCATGTTTAATTACTGCATTTCTCTTGAGACCTCTGCAAGTACATCCAATTTCATCTTTTTCCCTTTCTTTTCGACCACTGCCGTCCTTGGCCTTTTCATGAGAATCTTGTACTTCAGGTTTATGACTTGTTTTTGTAGATATATGTTTTTCTTCTTCAGCTTCTTATTTTTCTTCTAGCACAGACTTAGGTGTAAAAGGAGATTGTCACTCTTAGGTATTTGGATTTCACTCTGTGCCTTTAGGGTTTGATTCTCCTTCTGAATGTACCTATTTAGTGTTTACAACTTGAAAATTTCTTATTTTAAAACATTTATCACTGGAGGTTCTTGTGGTTTACTAAACTGAACTTCTTGTTGATTTAAAGATGATGATCTTGCCGCATATATTTTCTCCAAGAACTCAATATAATCATAAATCTCCTGCTGTACATGATCAATCTCAGGTGTTCTTCGGCTTGGGCCATGAGGAGGTGTGATGAAAGTTGGCGGAGAAACACTTGAATCTTCCTCTACTTCTAAGTCGATATGCTCTGTACTTTTTGAAGGCAGTTCTTTTGTTGTTGGATTGAGTCTAATACTTCTTCTTAAGCTTGTCACATGAGGCATTTGAATTTTTGCTTTCTTCATTTCTATCTTAGGCTTTTCTGTTTTGAGTGTGCTCTATGTCTTTTTGCTAGCTTTCTTTCTTCTAACATCTTTCTTGTTTATATTCTCTAAAATTTCTACAAGAGGAATGCCATCCTCTGACGATCCCTGTGACTGTTGTTGTTCTTGTTCCATTGGTTCTTCAATTTTTCTTTTTCTCCCTATCTTGGCTTTGTTGTTGCTTGGTTTTTCTTAGGTATCTTCCTTAAAATGATTCCTTACTAAAAAGCTTTCCCAATGAACACCCATATTTTTAAGATGAAATTCAACGAGGATTTTAACAAGACCATGGTGGTACATGGTATTATCTATAAACTGAATTTTCCTTTGAACATTCCTTGACATATTTCTTAGACTATTAAGTAAGAAATATGGAAGATTTATTTCATTATCCTCAATAAAATTCATCAGCAGTCGAATATGATAGAAAAACATGCATGCAAACCCCCTTCATAAGTAACAAATTTCTGAATTATCATAAGTAAATTTCTCCACTTACTTTTCAATGTTGTGCTCAGAATGCCCTTCTTGAAAATTGGTGGTGTTCATGCTAGGGTTATTCAGAAAAACCTTCCAGTCTTCCCTCTCAATACCTCTGTTTTTAAACCATTTTCCCCAATTCAAGGCAATCTAGTGGCTTCGGCAACAAAGGATTCTGTCACTGTAAATTTTATGTCCCCTATCTCGACTTCCACCCCATCAAAGGCTCTTGTGAAGGATTTGGTTACTTCTTTGTGGAAACCATCAAATTTTTCCACAAACTCCAACCATTGTGCTTTCTGCAACAATTCTCTTGTTTGTGGATATCCTTCTAAAAATTTTCTTCCTGCTAGTTTTGTTCTAACTATAAGTCCCATGGCTGAGAAGCTTTGTCTCAAGATTGTTTGTTTGACAGGGTATGAGGGTTTCAAAGGGTTTTAGAGTGATGAGGACGAGAGTGTGAATGATGGGAGTGTAAGTGGTAAGGGTATAAAGAAGTGCGATAGAATCTAACTGTTGAGAGCATGAATGAGCATGATTTGGGCGATCGGATCAATAAAAACGAGATGGGGGTTGGAGCGTAAGTATAATTATGAGGAGTGAATGGTGGATTAGATTATGATTTGACACGATACTATCAACTCTTAGTAATAATGATTTTGAATTTGAAAGTACGATGTCTATATAATTCATACATTTAATGTTTTTGATCCCTATTATCAAATTAAAGAGTTGCATACCTTTGAATTATTGCTTTCTAACTTTTGGTTATTGTCCTTTGTATTGTTTTCAGGCGCTTTGCAGTGGAGGGAGTCAATCACTCTTTCAATTGTTCCATTAGAAATTTCTGTCAAATTGGCTGCGGAAATCTGTTAGAGTTGCAGAAACTCAATAATTATGTAGCTATTTTATTTTTGAAAAGAAAAAAGTGGGACATAAAGAAAATAGGTTTAGAACAGTTGTGAGGAAAATTTAAGGTGTTAAAAATTGATTTTCACCTTATATTTTATGTATAAACATGCCAACCATTGTTGGTTTTCAAGTTTATAACATTTTATTATTATTATTATTAATATTTATTTATTTATTTTGTAGAAAGAAAAAGAATTTTGGAGATCAAGTTAGAGAAGGAAAATCCTTCTTCACCAACTTTAAATCAATATTATCTTACAAATATTTGATAAATTCTTCCTTGGTCAATGGCTTATGATAGATTCTCAGTCGATAACCATTCACGAGAAAAGTGATCCTTTCTTCATCAATAGTTCTGATCCTAACTACACCATTTTCAAAGACTGTTTCATTCTCATAAGGCCCAAGCTAATGAGTTTGAAATTTACCTTGGAAATCTTTGAACTTTGAATCAAACAGTAATGCCCAATCTCCTAGCTGGAATTTTCTCTCTTTGATATATTTGTCATGCTATCTGGATCTCTGTTGTTGAACTAGATTTGTTGTTTTGATTGCATCTTGTCTTATCTCATCAAGTTCATTCAGTTGCTCCATTCTTTGTTTTTGTTCCTCTGAAAGATCAAGACCCAATTTGACTGCTGCCTTGAAAGTTTTGACTTGAAACTCAATAAGAAACAAGATTTGGTTTCCATAGACAAGCTCATAAGGAGTATGCCCTATAGTATTTCTCCATGTAGCACGGTATGCCCATAAAGCTTCTGGAAGCTTCTCTGCCCAATCTCTTCTATGCAAATGTACAGTTTGGTGAGAATTGCTTCAATGACTTTATTGGTGGACTCCACCTATCCATTTGCTTGAGGATGATATGGAGTAGATTTCCAATGTTTGATTTTGTATTCCTTCATTATCTTTTGTACCAACTTGGATGTGAATTGAGTACCTTGATCTGTTACAATTTCTCTTGAGACACCAAAACAAGTAAATATATCCTCAAAAAGAAATGAAACTACAACATTTTCAGTAGCAAAAAGAAGTGCTTTAGCTTCTACCCATTTTGTAACATAATCAGTGCAAACAAGAATGTACCTTTTTTTCTCCAAGGTGGATTGATTGGACCAACAAAATCCAGAGCCCATTTTTCAAAAGGCTCAATAAGTACATGAGGTTGTAGAGGCATCTCATCAGAAGGAATAGGTTTCCCCATCCTTTGGAAACTATCACATCTCTTAACATACTCTCTGGCATCCTTAAAAAGGGAAGGCCAATAGTATCATAAGAGAAAAACTTTGTAAGAATTTCTTTTGTCAGTGAAGTGTCCTCCACATGGCTCATTTGACATGATTTCAATACCTTTGGTACTTCATCTTCTCTAACACACCTTCGGATGATCATATTTAGACATGTTTTATACAATTCTTCATTTATCCATGAATAAGATGCACTAATTTGAATTACCTTCCTTTTTTCTCGAGGAGACAAGTATGATGGTAATTTTCCTGTAGCTAAATAGCTAGCAATATCTGCAAACCAAGGAGATTTAGTAGATACTGCAAAAAGATATTCATTAGGAAAATTATCTTCTACAGGCATGTCATTGTTATCATTTTGAATCCTTGATAAAAAGTCAGCAACTGTATTTTCTTTCCAGGTCGATCCAAAATAGTAATGTTAAACTCTTGTAGCAACAACAACCATTTAGTGTTTCTGCCATTAATGATTGATTTATTCATTAAGTATCTAATTGCATAATGATCAGTATGTGCAAAAGTTTCATAGCTAGTAATATAATGTCTGAATTTATTGATGGCATGAACAATAGCTAAAAACTCCTCCTCTGTGATAGTATAATTTAACTCTGCAAGAGTCAAATTTTTACTGGTGCAATAAATGGCATATGGAGTTAAGTATTTTTGTCATAGTACAACTCCTAAAGTTGTGTCTGAAGCATCAGTCAAAATATGAAAAGGTAATTTCCAATTTGGTCCTCTAAGAATGGGTGCTTCAGAGGTTTTCTCTTTTAATGATTCAAAGGTCTTTTGGCAATCAAAATTTCAATTGAATTCACAGTCTTTTGTGAGTAGTTTGAAAAGTGGAGGTGCAATTTTTGTAAAGCTTCTATGAATCTTCTATAATAACCAGAGAAACCAAGAAAACTCCTAACATCTCATTGACAGGTTGGAATTGATAGTTTAGAAATAACTTCTACTTTAGATGTGTCCACTTTAATTCCATTTCAAGAAATATGGTGTCCTAGAACAATTCCCTCAGTAAACATCATAAAACATTTTTCATGGCTTAATGAGATATTTGCCTCTTTACATCTAGTGAGAACTTTTTCCAAATTTTTAAGAGCTTCTTCAAAAGAATTTTCATAAACTGTAAAATCGTCCATATACACTTCCACACAATCATGAATTAAATAAGAAAAAATGCCTAATATTGCTCTTTGGAATGTTACAGGAGCATTACATAATCCAAAAGGAAGTACTCGATAAGCATAAGTTCCCCATGGGCAAGTAAAGGTAGTTTTATCTTGGTCTTCTGGGGCTATTTGGATTTGATTATACCCACTAAAACCATCTAAAAATGAAAAATATTTCTTTCTTACCAATGTATCTAAAACTTGATCTATGAAAGGGAGTGAAAAGTGATCTTTTAAAGTGGATTTATTCAATTCCCTATAGTCAATACGCACTCTCCATTTTCCATTCTTTTTAGGAACAATTACTAAGGGTGAAACCCACTAACTATCTGATATTAGATAGATAAAATTGACATTCAACAATTTTTGTAGTTCTTCCTTAACAATCTCCCTTAGATTTGGATTCATTCTTCTTTGAGGTTGTCGAATTGGTTTAGCATTTTGTTCAATGTAGATATGATGTTTACAAGTATTAGGACCAATTCCCTTCATATCATTATATTCCCATGCATAAGCGGATGAATGTTCTTATAACATCTTGATTAATTCTTTCTTTTGAAATTCTTCCAAATTATTATTGATATTTAAAGTTTTGCCTTGGAATATTTCAATTGTGGAATTGCCAAATTTTTCCATAGAGTGCAAGGATAGTTGACGAGATGATAAATAATCAATATTGCATTCCTCTTGAAAAATTTGATTAGATTCACAATATGATGAAGATTCATTATTTTCCATTAAATTTAAAATTTGATCTTTTTCATCTATTTGTGAAGTAGAAAAGATTAGTCTTATATCAAATTCATCATCTATCCATTTTTCATTTTCAACTTTTACTGTTGTTTTTGCTGGTGGATACAATGTGAATTTCTTTGTTGTACTCCCATAAGAAATGAACATGTCACTGGATCTACAACTTATGAAAGCATCAGTTGTAACTAGCCATGGTCTTCCTAGAATCAATGGATATCCTCCTAAGTTATTCTTGGGTGTTAAAATCATAAAATCAACAGGGTATTCCCAAGAATCTAAGAATACATATATCTCTTCTAATATGCCATCAAGTTTGATTATAGATCTATCTGCTATTTGTAATAGTGTAGGTGTATATTAAAGATTGGAAAGTTTTAATTGATTCATAGTTTGTTTACTCATGATATTTATGGCTGCGCCTAGATCAATCAATGTATTTGGGATCTCTACACCATTGATGTGTGTTTTCACAATGGGACTTCCTGGATCAAGATATTTCTGAATTGTTATTTTACCCATCATGATATCTGCATTTTTTCCAACAAGTTGGATTCTTTTGATCTATTTTCTTTTTCTTCCAGTTCTTTTTATGCTCAAGTCCCTAATTGTTTTTGCGAAAATTGGTATTTCCTTAACGGCTTGAAGCAAAGGAACCTTTATGCAAAACATTCTTCAGTTCATCTAACATGTTATAATCAGTCAATAAAATTTGTTTTTCTACCTCTTCATCAATTTTTAATCTTTCAGGGAAAGGTGGTTTTGAAACAAATACTGAAGGTTGTTCCATAATAGGAGTTGAGTTATTTGAATGTGTTGGAGTAACTTGTTTTTTGAGTTTTATCTTTTTCATTAAGAGGCTTTTCTTCTTCAGAGATATTTTCTTTTTAAATTTCTTGAATAACAACTGAGGGGAACTTCTTTTCTAATATTCTACCAGATCTAAGTTGAACATTATTTAGATCTAGTGGAGTTATCATGTAGGTTTGAAAATTTTGTCCTTCCATATTGTAAACAAGTTGTGAATTTTTATTATTATTTGGATTTGGAAGTGGATGGGTGGGCAACTGGTTTGGTCTTTGAGCAAATGGTAATGAAAGTTGTGGATTCACATTGTGAGGTTGAGTTTGTTGAACAAGCTGAGGATAATATTGTGGAGGAAAAGTAGGATATGATTGTTGAAATTGTGGAAATTGAGGATATTGAGGGAATTTTCCATAAGGATTTTTCGATCCTTGTGACCAAGGTTGTGGCCAATATTGCCAAGTCATTAGGGTAGTCCAATTACTTTGTGAAGATTGTGCAAATGGTTGAGTATTAAAACCTTGAGCTGTATTTGGTTATGGATTATGCCAAGGTCTTTTAGCAATAAAACAGAGAGGATCTACCTGATTTGGTACTCCTTCTTTATAAACAGCTTTAAGACCTGGTATTGAGGGACATTCTCGTGTATCATGGTTTTCCGCACAAATAACACAAGCTTCTACACTTTTTAAATAAAGAGGACATTCTCTCAATGCATGTTTCTTTCTGCACTTAGGGCAAAAAATGGACAATGCAGTATTTTCAGATTTTTGCTTGTTTTGTATTTTAAGGGTGTCAATTTATTCACTAAGACTCCCTAAAAATATCTGTTTTAAAATTATCAAGCAACTTTCCTAATCCTGCTCTACTTACTGTCCCAGCTGCAAATTTATTAATCCTCGATAGAAGAGGATCTCTTGGATTTTTCCTGGGTCTTGCTTTGCCTCTTGAAATGTGTATGCACAACTCACAAATTTCTTCTAGTGACAACTGAGAAATGTCTCCTTTACCCATTAGATTGAGAAGATCAATCCACTCATCTCTAATTGATTTCAATAAGAGAGCTTTCAAAGTTTCCTCATCTAGATTATTCATTTTTTCCCTTTTTACATTGTAAGCAAATCTCTCGACGAAATCTCCAAGATTTTAATCTTCTTTTGTGTCTTTTAAAGACTTCATATTCAATGTTATGGGGCATACAATAATCCTTATATTTCTCTAAGAATGTAGTTTTCATTAATTCCCATGTTCTTATGGAGTTTATTCCTAAACCCATAAACCATTTTAATACTGCATCTTTAAGGGTTGCAAGGACTTCAAATTTAAAGAGAAATGTCTCAGGTTCTTAACTCCTTAATCCATTAAAGTTTGGAAGGATAGAGGGTGAGATATTTTTCATTGTTACAATTGTATCTTCATTGAGGATTGGAAATCCAAAAGGTTATGGATTTATATCATCTCCTCTTCCTCTTCATCCACCTCTTCCACCTCCTCTTCCTCCACCTTGTCTCCCACCTCCTCTTCCCCATTTAATCCTAGGTTGTTCATCATTCAAATTATGTACCTCTCATTCCCCTTCTCTAATGGTTAGGTGCTCAAAATTAGGCTAAAAAATCAAAGTGTCAGAATCTTAATAAACTTAGCTTCATATATAAGAGATCGTCATTCTGATTCCAACAATGTGAACGACACTCAAATCCGAGCTCATATGCAGAAGTTAGAGCAAGTCAAAGTTCAGGTTTGACTTGGACACATGGCAAGATTGGATGATGTGGCAAGGTCCTTCAGCGAATGAGGAGGTGCCAAGTGGCAAGCCGCCATTGACCCCTCCATGTCGCAAATCGCAATTGCAGGCATGTTAGCATTAAAAATCGACCCTTGAGGAGGGAAGGGTTGCGATGTGATAAGGCAGGCGGGAAGGCATTCAAGAATCTGCAGAAGGTGCGATGCGAAGTATCGCAATCGTACATCGGCGAAGGGAGGCACTACAAAATCGGCCCCAGAAAGATCAGGGTTGTGATGTGATATCGCAATCGCATATCACAACAAGAGAGGTACCGCATATGTATAAGACCACCGGTTTTCTGCCGATTGTGATATCCCGGATGCAATTGGTTTATAGGCTGCAATTTAATGTTTCGTTGGGTCCGCCAATATCGCAATTGCACATCGCCTACCTTGTTCATAGACTGTAAGCCCGCAGGACTTCGCCGATTGTGATTTGCGATAAGACAGTTGGTGCCAATGGATTATGGCCCACCGGGTGGCAAAATTCTCACTTGGTTAGTAAATTTTTGGAGCGAAATTGTGGGTTCCTATCGGATGTGGAGCAATTTGTGGAGTGAATAATGGGAAAACAAGGGGAAGTCATAAATTTTTCAGTTTTTCACCAAATTAGATGCAAAAATAGACTAGATGGCCATTTTTGGACATTCTGGACTCATTGGAGCAGGTTTCAGAAGCATTTAAGCATTGTAAACAAATATTTTTACACTTTTGAGCATAATAGAGAGGCCCAAGCCATTGGACGCTGGACCAAGGAGACGTAGCCCAAGAGGGGTGAACTCCTTTATCATGTGCTTATTGTAATGCGTTTTTGATGATGTTCTGTACATGTTTATGCTGTTGTTTAGTTTCTGATTTATGTTAAATTGCTCATGAAATTAACATAAAAACTCTTCATTTCACTTGCAAAAATTGATGAATCCTTAACCACCATGGAATAATTTTGTTTATAATCTGAGGAAGATCTTAGCACTGCAAACTAATATTCTAAATCAGATCAATTTGGTATCAGAGCGCTAGGTTTTCTTTGTGAAAGAACAATTTAATTGTTTGCGATTTTATGTCATGCTTCCAAGGTTAAAACTCAAAAGAGGTGAAGGAAAGTTGGTTGGAAGCCGTGAAGTTGGGTCAAGGGGAAGAAGAGAAAGTTTGCCACAATCTCCAATAGTAGTTCAACCTCAAGTTGCATTTAAGACTCCAGAGATCATGTCTCATGAAGACGAACCTACAAACATGACAGAAGATGAGACGACCTTCAGAAAGACTTTCTTTGATATGACAGATATGGTGAAGGTCCTCTATGAAGAGAGGAATAACAAGTTGCAAGGAGAAAGTTCCAAACCTCCCAAAGGAGAAGGATCTTCAGGAGGAGGTAATGGAAAAGGAGGTGATGGGAATGGAGACAAACCTCCACCATCTTCTTATCTTCTTCTTCACAAGCATCTTCACACTCTTCCAATAATACAACCCTTATCCATACTCATCATCATTCTTCAAAAGGATCTGGTAAATCACCTTTTTTTTTTAACTTGATGTTAAATTCAAGTTGCCCATGTATAATGGTGAAATGATTGCAGAGAAGATTGATAATTGGATTTGTTAGTTGGAGGTCTATTGCAAGATTCAAAACCTTCAAGATAATGACATAAAGATTTAGTTAGCTTCCTTGAGAATGGAATGTGCAACAAATGTATGGTGGGAATCAAAGACCCAAGAGGAGGTTAAAAAAACACGGTAAGATCCCAATTTCTTGGAATGATTTCATTGTTACAACTAAAAGACAATTCTACCCTCTAGCTTATATGTAGAAAGCCATCATGAATTGGTAGAGACAACTTAAAGGCAAAATGTGCAAGATTACACCCAAGAATTTAGAAAAATGGTCTTTGATGTTAGGTGTAAATTTGCACATGAAACTTTGTTGAAGTACATAGGGGGTTTATACAGTTACCTTAGGCATACTATCTTAATATTAATCCCAATAATCTAGATGATGTTTGTGTGCAAGCCACTCATCTTGAGGCAAGAGGGAAAAACACCCCAGAAGAAGGTAGTAAAAAGCCATTCAAGAGTAAGGGAAAATAAAAGGCTTTCAAAGGGAAGGCAAAGAAAAATGCGTATATGAAAATAGAAGGAGAGATAATTATATGCAAACATTGTTCCAGAGAGGGTCACGATGAAGCTCATTTTTGGAAGCTTCATCACAAAATGAGACCAAAAAGAAACAACAACAAGGGAAAATAGAAGACAACTGCAGCCACTCAACAAGATTTTGGATCCAATTCAGGTGATGAAACTAAAATCATAGCCATGGGTTTAAAAGGAAAATAATCCATTGCCAACATTAGTTCTTCAGACTCGCAAAATGAAACTCCAAATGAAAAGAGGAGAATAGAATTGTTTCACATAAGGGTGATCTCAAAACATAACAAGGTTGATACGTCGTTCGATAGCGGTTCTCAAGCCAATCTTATCTCTGAAAACATCATCAAGAGTTTAAATCTGGAAACTTTTCCACATCATAAACCGTATCCACTTGAATGGCTATGTGACAATGCACAATTGTAGGTTACTAAAAAGTGTAAACTGAGATTCGCTATTACTACAAATTTCATAGATGAAGTGGAGCTTGGCGTTGTGCCGTTAGATATTTGTGGCATCGTTTTGGGCAACCCGTACCTTTATGACAGAAAATCTATCTTCCATCGACATGAAAATAAATATCATTTATTAAAAGATGAAGTAGAATATAGTCTGAGAGCTCACAGCAAGAAAACAAATCTTTCGCTTGTTAATGCAGGGCAGATGAAAACACTGGTGAATTCGAGCACAAATTTTGTGCTTCTCATGATCAAACACAAAAATGATGTTGGTAATGAAGCTTTTAAAGGTTGTGATTCAAATTTGAAATATGAATTGGTTGACGTAGTTAACCAATATGACGAAATGTTTTAGGAACCAAAGGGATTACCTCCTAAGAGAGGAATCCAACACGAGATACAGTTGCAGCGAGATTGTCCTCTTCCTAACATTGGCATGTACAAAATGCCAGTGATGGAAAGCGGAGAAATTAAGACACAAATCCAAGAGTTGTTGAATAAAGGGATCATCAGACCATCTTCCTCGCCTTGTGGTTCACCTATGATGGAACATGGCACATGTGTGTGGAATTTCGTGGATTAAACAAAATTACGGTAAAGAACTGCTACCCACTGCCTCGAATAGATGATTTACTGGATCAATTGAAAGATGCAAAGTATTTTACTAAGATGGACTTAAGAAGTGGCTACCATCAAATTAGAATATTTGAAGGAGAAATTTGGAAGACAACATTCAAAACAAAATAGGGTTTGTTTGAATGGCTAGTTGTGCCATTTGGTTTATGTAATGCTCCTGCTACATTCATGCATGTGATGAATGATGCGTTGAGGCCATTTCTTAATGATTTTGTCATAGTCTACTTAGATGGCATCTTAATTCTCAGTAAATCACGTGTTGAACATATAATGCATGTAAGAAAAGTACTTGATGTCTTGAAAAAAGAATAGTTGTATCTGAAGATGTCAAAGTGCGAGTTTGGAAAAACTTCTTTAGTTTACTTGGGTCATATTGTTGGAGGAGGTGAGTTGAAAATAGATCCCTCCAAGTTTGATGTCATTATAAATTGGCCAAGGCCCAAGACAGTTACAGAGGTAAGCAGTTTTTTGGGAGTAGCCCAATATTGGAGGAAATTCATTGCTAATTTTTCTCTTATAGCAGCTCCTTTGCATGCATTGACCAGTGTGAAAAAGGTTTTTCAGTGGGGAGGAAAACATCAGAAGGCCTTTGATGCGTTGAATGAAAAGATCAGTACAGATCTCGTACTCGCACTTCTAGACTTGAGACAATCATTTGAGATCCAGACAGTTGCTAGTGGCTACGCTTTGGGTGCAGTCCTCATGCAGCATGGTAAGCCTATATGTTTTCATTCATAAACTTTTAATGGTGCAGTGATTAACTATCCTACATATGACAAGGAACTGTATGCATTGGTGCAAAGTAGAATATGGAAACACTAATTGATGGGTAATGAAACAAACATTCACACTTATCATCAACCATTGCAATACTTGCAATCTCAATCAAAGTTGCAGCAATCAAGGCACTTTCGATGGATGGGTTTCCTTCAACAATTCCACTTGGTAATCAGGGATAAGAAAGGTATCTACAATAAAGTTGTTGATATGCTTTCTAGGTCGATTGTTAGTGCAACTACTTTACTCAAGCATAATTCTATTTTAAATGAAAGTTATATTGAGCAATATGAATTAGATAATGACTTTCAAGATGTTTATGTAAGCTTGATTCAAGGTAACCAAGTAGAGTAAGTGGATTATTATTTGCATGATAACTTGTTGTACCATCTTGGCAAGCTTTGTATTATGTAGGGAGAAAGAGTTAACATGATAAGAGAGGCACATACTTCTCTTATTATTGGTCATTTCGGTGTAAGTAAGATGGTGGGACATCTACAAAGGTATTGTTATTGGCCTCATATGCTTGAAGTGTGTCTCGTTTTATTAAAGGATGTTCATTATGTGCAATCAATAAGCCTAGCAATAGGAAGTTAGGATTGTACACACCAATTTTGGTTCCTTCACGACTGTGGGAGAGTGTTTCTAGGGATTTTGTAGGAGGTCTTCCATTGTCAGAAACAGGTCATGATTATTTGTATGTTGTTTTTGACAGGTTCAGCAAAATGTGTATTTTGATGGCATGTAAAAAGCAAGTTACAACTGAACAAACTGCTCAGATATTCTTTAGAATGTTTAGGTGCATTTTGGATTGCCCACATCCATTTTTAGTGATCGAGATTCTCGCTTTGTTGGGATTTTTTTTTCAAACTTGTGGGAATTCATGGACACCAATTGAAAAAGAGTACAACCTTTCATCCACAAACAAATGGCAAAATATAGGTAGTGAACATAACAATGATACATCTTCTGTGTGGTTATTGCAGCAAGCATCCTAAGTTGTGGGATGAACAATTGCACTATATTCAACGTGCTTACAACCGAGGCAAGCACTCTTCCACTCAAACTTCGCCATTCGAGGCATGCATGGGATACTTTCCTACATCTCCTTTGGATTTTATTTTTGGCAAAGATGTTGCTATTGAAGGATACAATGACATAGACAAAGAAATAAAGTTCATTGATTAAATACAATTAGTACACCA
>APFE031132907.1:23775-59315 GCA_000404065.3 Pinus taeda
CAAAGGGTTCCTCCACACAGCAGCAGCAGCAAACGGATACGGTCATGACAGAACACAGGAACAACTTCTCCTCACCCACAGGGGTACCACACAAGCTTCAGGTGGGCAACAAAGTCTGGTTTCATCGACAAAAAGAACGCCTTACAAGAACCCATCAGAAGCTCAAACCACTCCAACATGGTCCTTACAGCAGTACCAAGCTTGTGGGGAACAATGCTTTGGAGCAGAGCATTCCTCCATTCCTTCACCTGCACCGAGTGTTCAATGTGGACCATCATCGACCATGCTTCCCACTATTACTGGACACAACAGACAGTGCAGAACAAGTTCAGCAGATGGAGGAACTCAACGGAATGGGGACCATTGCTTCCTAAGGGGGGAGGAATGATCCAGGTGGATATTGGTGGCCACTTGCCAAGTCCATCTGGACCCCCATCATTGTCTCTTTCAGCATTTTCAATTTCCTTAATTGTAGCACAACTTACTATTTTTAGTAGTTTTTCGGGTCCTGAACTTCCGGAGCCGTTTTGAATCCCTAAACGATGTTTTTCTGGGAATCCAGGGGCAACACGGGTCCATGGAACATGGACCGGTGTTGCCCATTCCAACAATGGTAGTTCTTGGATAGATCTTTCTAACGAGCTATCATACGCATCAAACGGAGATCGTATGCCAAAGTTACGACCCCGGGAAATTGATGTACCAATTTACCCAAGATGGGGCCCACAATTTGGTGTTTCATCTTCTAAGGGTCGGTTATGGAATGTGAAGGGTTTTCCATTGTTTCTTAATAATAAATAGGCCTTCGAGCCTCATTGTAACACAAGTTCGGAACAGTTCAGAGACATGTAGCCGCACATCTCTTCTCAGAGATAAGCTACCATAGTCCTAGCTGGTTTATTTTCCAATTCTAGTTGTAAGCATATTTCGGTATTTTCCATTAATGAAATAAAGT
Organism: Pinus taeda; assembly: GCA_000404065.3. Lineage (NCBI taxonomy): Eukaryota > Viridiplantae > Streptophyta > Pinopsida > Pinales > Pinaceae > Pinus > Pinus taeda. The sequence continues at coordinate 24,731 of APFE031132907.1, forward strand.
GTTATTTCCGCTGCATCTCTTTATTTATGGTTATCACATCTCTGTATTTATGGTTATCCCTGTAATCTATTGCGTTCCTGTTTAAATCTGGATCAGGATGGTTGACTTCGCACTGGGGATGATGAAATGGAGGATGATGATGAGAAAGCCTCACTATCTAACCCTTCAGTGTTCTTTTTAGCCCTTTTCCTTTTAGGTAAAGGCAACTCAGTAGGTTCAATACTGAGCTTTCCGCTTTGAAGTCTGGTGAGAGGGTGAGGTAGACTGAATTATGAAGTCTCACTGCCTTGAGACACTTCAGATTTCTGTGGTGTTATTGAAAAGCCTTGAAGTTTTTGGATGAGAGTCTGGACTTCAGGGGACTCAGGACTTAATCGATCTGAAGTATGGTGGGATTGAGCAGTGGTAGTTGACTCCTCTTCTTCTCGTTTGAATACTATTGTTTCAGAATGCAAACGGGAGGTCTGAGGTGAGGTGGAGGGAGATTTACTCACAGAATGGGCTATAGGTTTTGGTTTTCTCGCCATTCATAGTTCATGCCCTCCTTCTAGCGCCAAAAAAAGTTTATGCCTTGAAAATCGCTGCAACAACATCGGGGAATTAAAGGCAACTCCTTTTCCATTTGGTGTGGTGGCTCCAACTAGAAATAATGGGACCAGTTTCCCAATGATGAATAAAAGGGGATGGATAAATGGGTGGTTCTCTAATATAATGATAATGGATGAATGATTTGATCTAAAGTAAAAATATGAATAACTATCCTATCCCGGGAAATTTCTGTATTAGTGTAATGTCTGATTATCTTTATCCAAAAACAGACATGTAGATGACTCTATTGGTAAACAAAGACATTTATTCATATGATAATTATTTTGTTCAAGTAGTTGTACAAAGTAATCATTAAAACATTGTTACACTATTCTTTATATATCACTAACACAGATATGATTGAAAGAATAACATTCCTTAAACATTCAATAGTGAAAAATATAAGGACTGCTATTAAGAACACATACATATATTCAATGATAGCAAGATTAAACAAATGACAATTCACATGAAAGAATGAAACAAGAGCATAGATAATAGTACCATATGTTATTTGGATCACTCCTGATATCAATCGCATTCAAATTCCTTCTTCCAACTTAGAAACACTTTCACATCAAGGCAATAGTGCACATCCCATCAAAGCTTTCTTCGTTAAAATTCAGAATACTGTTCCAGTCCTTATAAAAAAATATACTAGAAGCACAATAGTGCAACTTCTAGATTTGAGTTTATACAAAAATTGAGGACCCTTTCTAAATGCATGAAAGGGTCTATAAATACTAATTAGGCTAACTGATTACAAAAATAAAATGCTATTAATTGGTACAACTAAATCATGAGTATCTTCTCAACAATAGGTTTTTTTGCAGTCAGCAGCATGATTCATTGTTTCGGACGATCTCCTTTTGATTTGAGCTGGCAGATTGCAAGCATCAATTCCAATTCAGGAGGGCGAGTGAGACGAGAATGTAGTTGAGTGGAGTATGTGGCATCATGGATTTCGGGAATGATACAACCGATCGCATCGGTTAAACATTTGAGGGTGGCCCTTTGACTGTATGGTTTTACTAAGAAAAACCAATAGGTATCCCAAGTTAAAATTTGGATGCCGACAATTAATCTTCCATTCTTCTCCAATTCTTGATTTCATGCTTATTCCAATGTTTTAGCTAACGTCAATTTACCCGGAGTGCACTGTGAAATCATGTTACAAAAATAAAGAGTGTTATTGATTAACTCAATTAAATTACCTGTAGATAATATTCATCTTGAGATTCCTCTCTCTGCTTTCATTAGCTGTGACTGCCATTCTAAGAAAAGGATCTCTTTGTGTGACTCTAGAATTTTAGGCAGATTTGCGGCTTGCCCTTCATTGGTGTCTTGCCAAGCAAGAAAGTTAGTTAGAGTCTCATTGGCCTGTTCCAAATCCTGTCTAGCATTGACTAATTTTTCAACTATTGATGCAGTTATATCACAAATGGGCTCAACCAGAGAAATGTTATGACATAGCAGTCTTAACTGTGTAACCAATGCTTTGTTGCTCTGTAGAGCTTCGGACCTGAAATTTGCTGGTTGTGGAAGACTCTTGAACTTTTCTAGTTGGCATGGCAGCTGAGTGATTTGCTCCTCTTTTGTTTTCATCATTTGTTCATTCATCGTCTTTATCCTGGCCAATGCTTTAGATTATTCCTTTTGTTTTTGTATTGCGCTTAAGTCTATCCTCTATTTCTCCTCAAGCAAATTCTTATTTAATTGATTGTTTATCTACTGCTGTGTTGATGGTTTCTGTTCTAATTGTTCAATTTTATGCTGTCTTTCGAACACCTGTAACTGCAATAAAACAATTGTTTGGTCTCTTTCCTTAAGTAGATTGCTTACTTCTGAGGCTTTATCCATAGTGGTTGCCGAATAAGCTCGAGCATACTGAGAAAGCTTTGTAAGGTCATCAGAAGGGTAACTCGTCTTTCCACACTATATTAGCTATCTCTATTTGTGCTGGAAATAGGGAAGATTGATCAAGTCCCCTCCCTTTCCTCTATCTTTTCACTACAACCCTGTGTTTGGGACTGTAAAATACATCTAATAGAGGTATGTCTTCTATCTGCAAAATAGTTTGATTGGATGGATCTTTTAGAATTATTTCTACATCCATGTTGGTGGGTAGGACGCTAGTTCCTTCAATTGGAACTGTTGTTGATGCTGTATCTTGTCCAACTGTTACTTTGGGTGCGCTGGCACCTTGTGGACCTTCCAGATTGCTTATAATAGAGTCAAATTGTTTCCATTTTTTCTCCTGCTCTAGTTCTTTTCCTCTTTCGATAATCTTTTCTATAGGAGGAGGTTTATCAATAATTCACTGTTCAAGCTCGCTTGACTGAGTTGTTGGGGTAGTAGCCGATAAGTCCAGAGGTAGAGTTTGCAACCTCTGTTCTCTGAGCCTATTAAATTCTACTAGCCTTTCATTGTTATATTTCATTTTGGCCAGTGTTTGTACTTGGAATAATGATTCTGCCAAAGAAAACAGTTCATCAAATTCATCATTTTCATGATCAAACCTTGTAAGTTTGGCTTGTTCAAGCATAGTATAGGAAACTTTCCTTCGATCGAATTGCCTATTAGGAATGGTTGCAAGATTGAGCATGTTTATTTTTTCTGCCTCCTTCTCCACATGCTTGTAGTCATGTAGAGTATAAACACCACATCTCAAAGGAAAAGTAGGCCAAGCCTGTTTTTTAGAATTCCTAAGAGTCTTGGATGTTCGTGCTGTTGTTATTTGTTATGCCAATTCTCGGGCTAACAGCTTGTCAGGTACATATGGAGGAAGGACATGAGGTCTTGCAAGGCTACCGAAGACCCTTATGTATGTAAACTTGTCTTCCCCGAACCAATTTCCTGCAAGGGTTAGGTCAAGCTCTGCTTCCGTTGAAATCTTTGGGGCAGGCTTTTCAAAAATGCCATAATCGATAGGTAACATGAAACCATTAGAGATTTAGTACAAGTGGTCCTTATAGTGCGCCTTCCATAACTTTTGATGATAAATGTGGATTGGAATGGGGTATTTTGAAGTCCATCTCCACCCAAGTACAGGAAATTTAGAATTGAAACAAAGAGTATCTAAAATATAAGAACTATAATAAAACAGAGGAATAGTCCTTTCAGTTACGTGAGTTTTTGCTCTAAATTCAAGAATTGTAGTGGCTAGTTTATCTGACAATATGTTTGCCCGATCCATTACTTCACTGTTAACTGCCGCTTCTATTAAAGGAACCATTTCAATAGTGAACTTTGCAAAATCATGCAATCCCCAAATTCTACACATCATTTCTCCGACATAATAGTAAGGAGAACATAATGAATCTATAGAGTACTTACCTGAGGATTCATGTTTGTGCCTTGTAGAGTTCTGTCTCTACTCCCGAATTGGGGTTGATTCAGTATCATTCTCGTTTGCAAAATTTTCAAGAAAGGCTTTATTGTATTTCTTTTGAGGTTCGGGCAAGTGATACATTTTCCTTAAGTCATCTGGCTGAAATGAGCCAAAAATCCTTCCGTCAACTGTGCAAAATGTTCTGCTTAAAACCGGGATCTCCTCTACTGCCCATCACATTACATCTATGTATGGAAGAATTTTCTCACGTGCTGCTATTCTGTTCAAATATGAATCAGCTAAATCTTTAAGGGAAGCTTCTAATTTTCTAGCTGAATCTGCGGTAGCTTGGACTGGTACTGTCTCAGGCTCCTCTGCTTCAATTAAATTATAGATGCTTTTCCAACTTGTGTTTCCAAGGCCAAGACACGTAGTGTCTGAAATCAAACACTTTCTATTTTGTCCTGGATCACCAGTGGATTGCACTGTTACTACGAGAGCCACTGCTATCACACATCTCTTGGATTTCTTTACCATTTGATTCAAATTTGTTATTTCGGCGGAGGTCTTCGCAAGGAATGAAATCAACGTGATACAGAGAATAGGTAGTATGAGCCAATATGAAAGGACTATATCAACTAGCGAATAATCAAAGATTATAGTGAAAATGTTGCATACACAATCTAAGGGAAAATCTCAGCATAACTGCTTCATTAATTGGTCGTTTAACCTGTCAATCATGGTAAAGGAGTTTTAAATACCCATCATATCGTTTACATGATGAATGATTCATTCAAGCATGGCTTGGGTTTTTGGCGGATAATAAAAAATAAATCGCTATCGGTGATTGATGAAGTGAACGGGAAGGCTTTAATAATAATCCAAAATAATGCGTGCAAGCCTTTTAAATATATTTTGAAACTCGCACCTTTATTTATTGGATCACAATTAGGGATGAGCTCGTGTCATATTACTTATGTTATTGCAAAATCGCCGATCCCCGATGGCGATACACCTTTTCGCATCGGTAAATTTAAAGATGTCTTAAACATGCGCTTTGTTACATCCTCTGATTGCCGATAGTGATATCGCATCGGAGAAATAGTGAAGGACCTTTCATTGTACTTGCTATTCACCTTTCTTGATAACCGATAGTTGTTTGCTTTTCGGATCGGAGTAAGTCAATAGTTTTTTGCACTATGTTTTCTTTATTATTGTGATATGCAATCTTGCGATTGCTTTATCGCAATAACAAAGAACTTTATATTTATTCATATGACCGATTTCATTATATTTCAAAAGGTTTATAATATAACATTTCCATTGGACCTTTTGATGAAGAATTTTCTAATGATGAGTTGATACCAATTTATTCACACATCTATGTTTAAAAGGGACCCATTTCATATCTAGAAAGAATTTTTTTTGAAATGGGTGGTTGTTGTACAACACCATAGACCCTAAGATAAATATTATAAACCCTAAAACAAGCATGCTTGACCATGGTTGAACATGCTTGTTTTTCCTATTGAGACATCCTTTATCACAATGTGATGTTGGAGAATGGTTAACCATGATTGTTTTTCATATTAAGAGAATCTTTGTCACAATGAGACATTAGAAACTTATTGACAATGCTTGACCATGGATGACTATGTTTGACACAATGTGACATTATACCATGAGATAATGTTTGTGACAATGTCAGCATGATTATTGACCATGGTTGGCCATGATTGACCATGGTTGGTTTACCATGGTTGGTCTTGACCACAATGCGGCGTTAGACCATCGTTGATGATGGTTGACCATGATTGATGTTCATATTGATACAATATTTGTCACAATGTGACATTGGACAATGGTTGACCATGATTGACCATGGTTGATAGAGATTTAGCATGGTTGACCATGATTGGATCTCATATTGAGATAATATTTGTCAAAATATGATGTTGAACCATGGTTTCCCATGGTTTTCCATGGTTGATGATGGTTGGCGATGGTTGAATATGGTTAATTTTCATATTGAGACAATCTTCGTCAAAATGGGACCATGGTTGATCATGATTATAAACCAAAGGGATTTAAATTTAGCCCTAGGATTAACATTATAAACCTTATGGATAATATTATATCCTAGGAATATGAATCCTTAGATTAATAAACCCAAAAAATCGATATTATAAACCCAATGGACTATAAGCCTAAGGGATTAATACTAAAACTGAATGGACTATAAACCCAAGGGAATAATATTTAATCCAAGGGATTAATATCATAGGCACTAGGTATATAAACCCTAACATAAATAGTATAAACCCTAAAATAAACATACTTGACCATGGTTGATTTTCGTCTCGAGACAATCTCTCTCACAATGCAATGTTGGACCATCCTTGACCATGATTAATTTTCATATCGAGGAAATCCTATGATAAAGACTAAGATAAATATTATAAACCAAGGTATATAAATCCTACGATTAATCTTATATATGCTAAAATGGACATGGTTTACCATGATTGATCATGGATAATTTACAAATTTAGAAAATCTTTCCACAATACAACATTGAACCATGGTTCACCATGGTTGACCATGATTGATTTTCATATTGAGAAAATATTTGTCACAATTCAACAATGGATCATGGTTAACAATGGTCGACAATGGTTGACCATTAATGACCATGATTGACCATGGTTGACTATGACTAACATTGGCTGATTTTCATTTTAAGACAATCTTTGTCACAATGTCATGTTGGACCATGATTGACTATGGTTGACGATGGATGACCATGGTTGATTTTCCTATAGAGACAATATTTGTCACAATGCAACTTTGGATGATGGTTGAACATGATTATAAACCCAAGGGATTTATATTAAACTTGAGGATTAATATTATAAACCATATGAATAATAATAGACCCGAGGAATATGAACTCTTATATTAATGAATCCAAGGGATTGATATTATAAATCCAAAGGAATAATAAACCTAAGGGATTAATACTAAAACCCAAAGGATTATAAATCCAAGGGGATAATAATAAACCCAAGGGATTAGTATTATAAAGTCAAGGTATTTAAATCCTAATAAAAATATTATAAACCCTAAAATAGACATGGTTGACCATGGTTTACCTAATTTTTATATTCAGGCAATATTTGTCACAATGAAATGTTGGACCATGGTTGAACATGATTGATTTTCATATCAAGACAATATTTATAACAATGATATGTTGGACCATGGTTGTCACAACGTCGCATTAGACAATCTCACGATATTTGAATATGTTTATGCACTATGGTTGACCATGAGTGACCATGTTGGGTTGCCATATTGAGACAATGTTTCTTAGAATGTGTCATTTGACCACAATTTGCCACCATTGACTATGATTAATCTTCATATTGAGAAAATATTTCTCACAATGTGGCATTGGACTATGTTTGACTATAATTGCCCATGGTCGATCATGTTTGACCAATATTTACTGTTATTCACCATGGTTAACAATTGTTAACCATGCTTGATGATGGTTGATTTCCATATTGAGAAAATCTTTGTCACAAACACAAGGTTTAATATTATAAACATAAGGGATATAAACCCTAATATAAATATTATAACTCTAAAATAAACATTAAACTCTACATTAATATTATATACCTCAAGATTAATATTAAAAAATGCAAGGGATTAATAAACCCAAGTGATCAATATTAAAAACGAAAGGGAGTAGCATTGAATGCTAGCATTAATATTAAACCATATGAATATAAACCTTAAGATTACTAAACCTAGGGTATTATTATAACAAACATAAGAGATCAATAAAATAAAAGGATTAATGTTAAAAACCCAATGGTTTAGTATTGAGAACTCAAGAGATTAATATTATATAACTTTGGGATTAATACTATAAATGTAAGCAATTATTAATATAAAAAACCCAAGGCATTAATAAACCCAAGAAATTTATATTATAAACCTAATGGATTTTAAACCCAACATATTTATATTAAACCCTAGGCTTAATATTATAAACCCTATCAATAATATTATACTCTAGGAATATGCACCCTTAGATTAATAAACTCAAGGGATTGATATTATAAACCTAAGCCACAAATAAAATAAGGCGATCAATAGTAAAAACCAAAGGGATTAATATTGTGAACCCAATGTATGTAAACCCTAATATTTTTGTCACAATGTGCCATTGCACCATGGTTTGTTGACTATGATTCACCATGATTAAGTGTCATTGACTTTCATATTGACCATGATTGACTAGGGTCGATTTTCATATTGAGACATTATTTTTCACAATACGATGTTGGACCATGGTTTAGTATGATTGAACATGGTTGGTTTTCATAATAAAAAATATTTGTCGCAACGTGACGTTATACCATGGTTGATGATCATTGACAATGGTTGAACATGGATGATTTTCATATTGAGGGAATCTTTGTCAAAATGTGTCATTAGACCGTGGTTGACCATGATTATAAACCCAAGGGATTTATATTAAACCCTAAGGTTAATATTATAAACCCTATGAATAATATTATACCCTAGGAATATGAACCCTTAGATTAATAAATTGAAGGGATTGATATTATAAACCGAAGGGACTAATAAACAAAAAGAGTTAATACTAAAAATTAAAGGGATTATAAACCCAAGGTATATGAAGCCTAAGGTAAATATTATAAACCCTAAAAAAACATGGTTGACAATGGGAGACCATGGTTTATTTTCAGTTTTGACACAATCCTTGTCACAATGTGATGTTGGACCATGGTTGACCATAATTGATTTTTATAATGAAAGAATATTTGTCACAATGAAACGCTTGACTTTAATTGACCATAGTTAACCCTCATTGAGTATGGTCGACGATGGTTGATTTTCACATTGAAATAATCTTTGTCATAATGTGACATTGGATAATGGTTGACCATGGTACCATGGATGACCATGGTTGTCACAATGTCATGTTGGACCATGAGAAAATTTTGTCACAATGTGAACATGGTTATTGATCATGGTTAACCATGGCTGACCATGGTTGACCATTATTTATGTTCATATTGAAAGAATCCTTTTGAAAATGTGCCATTGGACCATGGATGACTATGTTTTCCCATGATTGACCATGATCACCCATGGATGATTTTCATATTAACAATGATTGAATATGGTTGACCATCATTGAACATGATTGATTTTCCTATTGAGACAATATTTGATGCATTGTGACATTGGAGCATGATTGACCATGTTAGACAATGCTTGATGATGGTTGAACATGGTTGATTTTCATATTGAGATAATATGTGTCACAATTTTACGTTGGAAAATGGTTTACCATGGTTGACCATGGCTATAGACTCAATGGATTTATATCAAACCCTATGATTAATATTAAAACCTATGATCAATGGGTTGGGAACATGGACACCAAAAATGTGTATTAAATTGTGCATAAATGAACTACAGATAGCTAAGTAGAGTACTGGTAATAATTAATGGGTTATTGATGCCATGGGCTTTATATCAGACATACTTTAGGTGGGATTTTGATATCCTAGGAGATATATAGATGAATAAATTACGCGAGAGATTAGTTTTGACCATATGATTGATAACTATGTTATGAATGCTAGCCTTGTGGTGCTCTCAAAGTATAGTAGTAAAAGGCATAATGGTGGATGCATGATCTGGCATGGTGGAGAATGATGGCCCTCATAGATATAATTTGGTCAACATATGAGGATTTTGTTGACATGGTTAGCTAGCATCGATTGAAGCTTCAGGTGATAATGGCGTTTCAACAATGTGGAAAACACAAGGGAGACACTTGCAACATTCCCTTATCTCGTTGGGCTTGGTTGGTTGTGAAAAAATCCAAATTCAGTATATACTAATAAGGCTCGAAGGAAAGATCAAGAATTTCTCTCTCATTTGTAAGGTCCTTGTTCATGACATTTTGAGTCGAAATGAATTGAATGTGAGATAAAGGATTTTGGTTAAAGTGTAAGGTTATGTATTTATTACATCAATCAAAATGCAACAATGACTTAAGAAATTGTATTACTCATATCTTGTTTATGCATTCATATATGTGAAGTCATGCTTGATAAACGTTGGAGTTAATAAGTCAATTCAAAGTCAATGATAGATAGTGGGAGAAACGTTGAATTATTTTAAGGAAACGGGAAACAAACATAGATAAAATAATTTCCTTATTATTCAAAGAAATTTATATGTATAAAAAACATAAAAAAAATAAAGAGGCTCATTTGGAAGAGGTATTATCCCTCCATCCATCCAATTCTGAAATATTTTTAGAATTGACAATCTAAATAAGTTCAGGATGCATGTGTTGTACTAATCAATTCAGTTCAGCGTGTATTGTGTTGTTCAACTTAAGGAAATAGGATTTTGTAAAAGATAAATTACAAATTAATTTTGTTGTTATTCTTCTCTCTTCAATTATAAAGAAATGGATGGTGTTGTTTCAATATTTCAAAACAAGAGGATGGTTCTCCACACTATTCGATCATGAGATTTCGTAGCTTTTGCTTATCTTCCAAAATGAATCTATAGTATGAAAGTGATGTTATCATTGGAAGGATAGATATAGGTAATTATCAATAGGATAAGTAGCATAACTTTGTTGAAATCATTAATTTGTGTATTCAGGCTACAATGAATTTTTTTCGATGAAAGTTTTTTTTTTTTGCATATAGGAATATGGCCCGAGTCACAAAGCTTCAATGATACAGGGTTGGGTCTTGTTTTTCTCAAGATGGAAAGGAACATGTGAAACTTCTTCATCCAATTTCATGTTCAACAAGTAATTCTATTATTTTGTTGGATATGCAACATAATTGTTTTGTAAAAAAATCATGTAATATACATGTTTTCTTTAATGGTTAGTGAATGTTGATAAAGATGTGCAAGTAAAAAAAAAATTACTATCAACATTTCTTTAAATATTTGCTAGAATTTTTCCAAGCTAAACAATAACCATTGAATTGGCATGACAAATCCATAATATTTCCTTATCTAGTTTGAATATTCTTTACATGGAAATTTTTTTTACCTATTTGTTAAGATTATGATGTAAGATATTGCATAGCCATTTCAAAACCTTGATATAGAGCTCACACTTTTACCTCTACCTCAATCTACCTAAAAGATGTAATAATGACAAGTGCTCTTTCAATATACCATGGCTAACACGAGGAAAATTAAAAAATAAAGGCCTATAGATGGAGTCTATAAATCACATGAAAGAATTTCATGACATTCTATCAAAATTAGAAGAAGTTTATGGTTAATTAATTTATTTCCATCCTAGAAAATATTCTGAAGGTTTTCCTTATGTGTATATATTCATGAAATTTTCCATGAAAGATTGGTAAGCTCATGAGGGACAAGATATTAGACTATGTATTTGGTTATTTATACTTGTATTTCAATTTAAATTTTTTTTGTTGATTAGTGAATCTACATGTAATGATGTGATACATTTTGGATGTGGTTTTGCCACTAGTTGAACTGTTTAATTCACCATTCTTAGGAAAGTAGACCAAATATACACTATTGAAGTAAACTATAATTAATGAGGTCATTATTCTGATATTCAATAGCAACATGCATATTTAATAAGCTTGGAATCTACATGTTTCTTTTTGAATAAAGCAATCTCTCAATAATTGTAACTGAGATATGTAAGAGACACAAATTATATTTCCAATCTAGATTGAATTGGGGTTGAAGTTGTAAAGTGTATGCACATATGTAATAAAAATGACTATACAATTTAGAGAAGACACCATACACTAATAATTTTATGACTCTAATAAGTAGGTCAACGGGATTGACACCCAAAAATAAATCTAGTGTAAATATAAAATGGGAGCGTAAAAGCAACTCCTAGTCATTCTCGATTAATAGCAGAAATATAGTATTAAGAACAAGGGAACATTCTCAAGTTCAGTCAAATTAAAATGTGTCAACTCAAAGCATGCAACCTCAAACTCCACTACCTTGATGTGCATCTCAATCCAGATATAGATGGGGTTTTGTTAGTAATATCTCACAAATAGGGACCTTCCAAAATCCACAACAAGAAAAAGATGCTTGGATTAGAATGATTATAGATATTATGAATATACTTCTTGGGTGAAATTTATAATATTAAAATGATTTGTATGATTCTACTATATATAAACAAAGTATACAAATAGATTAGGTATGGTGGTGTTGGATGCAGGGAAAATTTTATGAACCACCCTAAATTTATATGTGTAATAAATGGGTGAATACCCATGATACGTAGGAAAAATGGGAAGTGATTTTATCAAGAATATAATATGTATATATAATTTTTTTGGCAAATATCTCACCAGAATATATAATCTTGTAAAATCACGGCGAATCTTTCACTCAATTATAAAATCTTGTAAAATATTGGAAAATCTTTCACTGAATAATAAAACATTGTGAAGTCATGGAAAATGTTTTGTTAAAGTATGAAACCACATATGATAATAGGAAAACATATTAATTAAACTGTAATATACTACCATACATGTTTGGAAAAAAGAAACATAATTTTCTCTTCCTACAAATAATGTTGCAAGTTTCAGTGGCCATGTTTGTTAAGGTTCTTACTGTATACTCTTTCATATCCTTCTATTAATTTTGATAATAATCCACAACAAAGTTCTTGTAGGTGTTGATCTTAACCACTAGTTCTGTCAAGGTAGGAGAGATTAATCTTTTCCCTACAACTTTTGTCAAGCTATGAGAGATTAATGTTTGTACGAATTTTCTTTTACTTTTCTCCCAACTTTTGTTTCCTTGAGTGTTTCCATCACTACCTTGTTGATTCCATATCGAAAAAAGTTCTCAAATGCCATCCTAACTGTGACAAAGGACTTTCTTGCTTCTACAAATTTGAAGCCTCATTTTAAGGAGAAGTTGTTCTATTTGTAGGGGAAATTTATAAAAACTTTCATTCGCTCTCCAGGTAGTTTTTAAACCATCGACCTTCAAGTAGTTCATCCTTCCATATGATATTTGGTCATTACACTCTATTCTTCAAGAAATATATAAGTTATGAAATTAAATCTACCATGTTTTGAAGTGTTGAATCAAGGGAATCCCATAACCATGACCCTTACCTGTGGTCTTACGATGCAATATTCTATTTTGAGTCATTGTGTTAAAGTCCCTCTCCCTTCGAGCAGTCTTTATGCAAGTAGGAAAATGAAACAGCCCCCCCTTACGTACCGACCTTCCTTTCTATTACCTGAATAGTTGTATCGAAACAACCAATAAATGGTTCCTACCTTGAATTATGGAGTTTAATAGACCAACAATAAAATATTTATGTAACTCTGGTCCCCACCACCTAAACACCTTACCATCGAACATGAAGGAAGTAATGTTAAGGATTTCTTCATTACTCTTCGTAAAGATCATTTCAATTCATATTCACCATGGCTTTCGCTAACCACTCATGTAGGGTCACTTGGATTGGCAATGAAAACTTCTCATTAATTCTTCCCATCACTCGACAACCTTCAATCATATTAATTTCAATGATTTCATTTTTATTAACATTCATAAAATTTGTATGTGGTTTCTGTCATCAACAACTACTATCTTTTCTTGAATTTTTCCATCATATTCTTAAGTAGCATTGCCATTTTCATCATCATCACCTGATAGATGATGACATCCTACAGGTAGATTGAACATGTTTATGACAACTATTTCATCTTTATCACCATGTATTTCAAAAACTTGGCTATAAGCCTCATCAATCGTAAGAGCATCATAATTGACTAGCCTAATTCCATTGCACCTACATTCCACATTAATATTAGAGGGTGTCAAGGTCCTTTCAGTAGATATGTTAGTAATTTCAACTATTTCAAACCTTTTTACCTCTCTCCATGCTTTCTTTGCCATCCAATCTATTCTCCCAAATGTTAAATAATTCTTAAAAGGCCCATACACACTTCTAGGGGTTGTAACTTATGAATAATGTCTAAGCAGTACCAACACTATGCATGCCTATCATGTTTTCCATTGTGCTTTGTAAAAAAATGTTGCTGTGATGGCCATAAAAATTAACAAGTGTATGTTTGTAAGATAGATGCCTCTAGGTAAAATGTGACAAAATGGTATAGCCAACTAATAAACAATTATTTAGTCATCCATGCATTAGGATTTTCAGCAACAGATATTCCTTGCTCATAATTCTTGACATAGTTCTTCTTATTTTTATTTCCTTAAAAAAAATGTAGCCTAGACATTGGTAAACCAATTGTATTTACATAACAAAATATATTTATCCACACTATGGTTAGGAAACACTTTGGCACATTTTCACTCATTCTCTTGGCATTTATCCACTTGCCATAGTTCCTTCCAACTTGGAAAGGAAAGTCATCACAATTGCATATATATTTTGTACACTGTATGAATGATCCTTGTATGCCTTGGATAGAGTGCAATAGAACTTGGTCAGAATTGTAAGGTGTAAATCCATAGCTTTGTCTCTATTTAGGATTTCAATTGTTCATAATGCCAGCTCTTGATGTATTTTCTTAACTCCTGCACACCCTAATTTCCCCAAAATCCATTTTTGAATGGACTCAAAGTGGAGCAACATTAGCCTTAAGTTGTATCACCTCTAGGTCATGGCTAGTTTCAAGTATCTCCTTACACCAATCAACTTTTTCCTCCTTTTGTTCAATTAACATTGTAATAACACATTTCTTCTTCTTCCTTGCATGAGGTATTTAGCCAATAATGTGTTTATGCTCGTGAGTTCCATATTTTCTCACTGCAACTCTTATTAGGCATCCATTGAAGTCAACATCATAAATTTCCTTCAGCGTATCCTCTTTAGTTCAACCTCTGTTAATAGTAATATTATTTCTTAAACTTTCACATTGCATTATAATTCATGTAGAAGCAACACCTTAACCATCTACATCATATGCTCTTTAGGTTTTATATCATTATGCTCTTCAAAACCTATTGGATTTAACTCCTTATTTCAGGAAGAGCTCTGTAGATGACCAACCCTTGTCACTTTCATTCTTACCCTCACAAGAGAACACTATTTCCAAGTGCATGACTTAAAAAGATTAAATAAACAAATATTTTAGAATAATAGAGGTTGAAATAGTGCATAGCAACAAGGAAATGAAAAACTTTGAGGTAAACATAGGTGACAAGAAACAAAAATTTAAAAAGAGAGATTTTATGAAATAGTGTTGATCCCTAACTAAAGATTCATGGTGAGAGAAATGTTCACAATGACCTATAGAGCAGTATTGAAAAGTGAGTTGAAGAAATGGTACTTCCATTGATGATGGTTTAGATTTATAATGCTCAATCAGAAATCTTGATTGATGAGTCCCAATAGTAAAGACACATTGTATGAAATTCTGACCATGATCTAGAGAGCAATATTGTAAATTGAGTTTTTGCAATGGTGCTTCCATGAACTATACATTAAATGTATAAAATTCCATTCAAAATTTGAGTGGTGAATGGTCACCGACATGGATTGCATATGTAGAATGATGACATCTATGTCTAGAATTGATTTGATTAGGATCTAGGGGCTCTTAGTTTCTCCGAGCCAATGTTGGTGCTTCTTAATGTTTAATGGCCCTCGTAGATTGATTTGATTAATGGTCATTTTGAAGAGAGCTGAATAAGTTACTCCTTTGCATTATAGATTGGAAACTTATGGGTGACTCATGGACATATTTTAATGATAAGAATTACATGTTCATGTCTGATCAATTGCACGAGGGGAAAGAAGCATTGGGCTCTATATGGAATTGAGGTTACAGATATTGGAACATCATTTACTATAGATATTCTCCAACAATCAACCTCTCTGTCAGATGTGATAGGTAATCTGTACATAAAAAATGAACCTTGTTGGAATAAGCATCCGATGGTTCTTAATGTCTAAGGATTTGAAGTGTCTTTACATTAGAGCAATTAAATATGTGGCTGGACATGATGTTTTGTATGGTAGTGAGCTAAGAGTCACTTTCTAGAAAATTGTATGCCTGGTGCTTTTATGGACTGTTTTAAAAATTATGAGCATTATTCGTTATTTTAATATCACTTTTATAATGTTTTATCGATGTGCTATGTTTTTATTTGTTATAGCTTCAGAGGTCAAGTTCTATATCCAATATTGGTCCCCATTCCACTATTGTCTTCCATCCCCTAGTTTATCACCTCCTCTAGAATCACAAACTCATGAGGCATTGATTACAATTGTATAGAACCAATGAGAACTTGACAATAATATCAATGGAGTTGCAACAATAAAAAAACATAATTAGGTAATTGTATCAGGAAAATACATTAAGCATGCAATAGTTCCTGCAAGAACAATCTCCATTACAACAAGAACGACTGGGGATCATGACATCAAATACAAAAAGATTCAAAGCATTGATAAACAAGAGGTGATGCTTAAGAATAATGTATTACCCCACAAACAACACCTAATGTTTAATTTCAAATGTATTATTACACCACAAACAAGACTTCATGTTTAATTTCAAATGTATTACTACGAACAATAAAGGAACTGCCAACATAAAATTCGAAGAATCAAATACATGCATAACCTAGCAGGGACTTCTATGTTTTGGCATCAAAGTAATGAAAAATAATCCAAACTGGAAAAATTGTTATCTTTTGACGAATCACATATCACGACAATTATGGAGGAATTAAAACAAATCATGCACAATCACCACATTATCAGACATAAATTCTCATTGAAAAATCAAAGTATTTGATCAAAAGAAAAAAACTTTCAATTTCGCAGTGTGCACCAAAAAACAAGCACAATAATTTGAGATGTTAACTAGACACAGGAAAATCATGGTTGTTATGCAATAATAGAGTTTCCTAAATAATGTTACCTTATTTTATTGATAATACTTAAAACACAAAAGTACATTCTACCATTTCTAAAAGAGTTGAGTTGGAATGTAATGCAAATGAAGTTTCTCATTAAAACACCATTGCTATTTGATAAACCACGACAGTTGTAGAGGAATTTCAATCCTGATCTTCAACACTTGACCTAATGAAAACATGGCCTAACTAAATCATATTACTTTATTCCATCCATGACACAACAAAAAAAGTTATATATTTTTCCATTTTCAAGAAAGCCCAACTAGTATGTATATGCAGATGAAAATTTTGCATTAAGAAAGAAATTACTACTAATTCAAAACATGTGAAGCTTCTAGCTGTAACCAGACACTCAATCATGATGTTTAGAACTTGAGTTAATGGAAACATCACAATACACCATGCCCACCATTTACAAAAGCTTTTACATCTTGCTAATTCAAGGAAGGATTGGTTGGAATATATGTATATGTAAATGAAATTTCACCAAGGTATAAAAGAATTTACTCATATGTTTCAGAATCCCATCTTGGAAAACTCCCATTATTATTTTTAGCACTTCCAAATGAAAACAATCTGTAGAAATGTGAGACTACACTCAGTATAATTTATGATACTTTGAACATCTGGTTGGTTTAAAGGCCTTGCATTTAGTGGTCACACAAAACTTTGGGCATTCAAGAGTCAAATATTTTGAAACAAAGCTTAACCCATGTTCATCACTTAGATATTATGATTCCATTGGATAATACCCTCTCTTCTTAAGACAATTAAGACCAGAAGACTATTAAATCAAAAGCTAAACAATGTTGTCAACACGATCTTACCTGGTCAGTGAAAGACGGGTTTTGTTATCACACCGGATGCGGTTCAACTCCCTGAAGTGAGATGTTCACCTCTCATGGACTAGCATACCTCCAGAAGAGGCTTCTTATTGTGTATGGGACTAGTTACAAGTCCTATGCAATTTTGGAAAAATAGATACCACCCAGTCATGGTATATTTTACAGTCCTCAGGCACATCACATCACGTCTCACGGCCTTAATCCAGCAATCCTTGCACTTTTTTCTTCATCCCATAAAAATCCATAACAAATTATATATACACTTGATTGGAATAATTGAATCCAATAGTAATTGGATGAAATACTCCACTTATTTTTTTATGTTTTTGTCTCTCAAATTTGTCTCTATATACTTTGCATTCCTCTATCCTATAGACTACATGAGAGGTTTATTTTATAGACTCAATAAAACCAAGATGTAGCTTCCTAATAGGGTTAGTCCTAATCGATCTAATATACTGACTAATACTAATATAATTCAAAATAGTAAGACTAGTCAACGAGTCAAGTAAACCACATACAAGGTGTGTAAAGTGGTAAATTTAGTAATCAAACCCTGTGTAAATACCTACTCAAGCTACGTAAATTCTATCTATAAACCATGGATAGGGTGGTAAATTCATTTTGTAAAGGGTGTGTACAATAAATTTAACTGTAGCAATTTCTTTCTTTATATTCCTACCTAAGTATTTATGCCTACAATTCCTATTACTTAGTCCTAACCAATAGAAGAGAGTCTAAATAACTTCTCAAGAAAATGAAGGATTGAAAGGTTGTACCATGCAAATTATGTAGACTTCTTTTGCCAATAAATAAAATATAAATTCAACATCCATCACACAAAAACAAAATATGTATGCTTGTATTGGAAAAGCACAAAAATTGAAGAAAATTACAGATCTCAACATGGTCCATTGATATAACATACAAATGGGACCAATTCTTTTTGGCCTATGTGAAATGATGAACGTAAAAATAAAATCTTGAAGCCCAATTGATTGCAAATGTGTCATGTATACATGGAATCTGTGCATGTGTAGAAATATCTTGGTGAACACACTTTATGAAACTGTGTAATTGGCCCAATACCTGGGCCATTGAGAAGTATGGAATATTTCTTTCTAGGCTATATAGAATGTCCATAGTTACACTGCATAAATAAGTGATATAATAGTTTCCATACAAGTTATCAATATTTTTCAACTCGAAATTCTTGTGATGAACAAAAAGAGACTCATATATAATTGCCAATAAATAAAATGGAAAACTCAAAATCCAACACATCGGAATAGAACCTATTAATGCCAATGCTGGGAAAGTACATAAATTTAGACAAAATTCTGCTTAAAACATTATTCATCACTATAATATACACATGGAACCAGATCTTACCAACCTGGTTATCATCACTAATCCCAACCTAAAAGTTAATAAAGGACATTTCTTACCTTGTGAGCACATCATATATCTAACTAAGATTTTTAGTGGTAACATCCGATAATGGAGATTTTCTAGCAAATGATTCAACCCACTTTTTAAGATCAACAATGCTATTTCGTAGCTAGAAATTGTCTGACTTATTAAACTCTATAAAATATTTAATTTTTTACTTTTCACACAGCTCGTAGCCTTAATGGCTATCTGCACCCGCTCATGGATAAAATCTACAACCTTAATAAATTCATCCTCAAGAAACCCACATGTGGTTAATGCAAGAGTCCCTATGCATATACGACTAGGAACGATAACACTTTTATCACCTAAAAATGTAAGGTATTAAAGTAAGCTATATCGTCCCATGGAGAAAGGAAAATCAATGAATCCCTTACATCTAAATATACAAAGAAAAAATTCATGTAACCTAGTACAAAATTCTTGTTCAGTGTGATAGAAGCAACATCCAAAACATCCTCTACTCTTTCACCATTTATGCCCTGTCCAAACCCATTAATATATACCATGTTACATTCAACCAACTAAATTTAGTAGAAATCAATATACAAGTAGGTTGTTACTCTAGCATATGAACAGATGATCCTTACCAGGGGCCTCAAATTAGCTAGAAATAGGTGATTTTCGCTACCACGAGACACCAAATTGTAACCCAAATCCCTTAGGCTCTTTGCAAGGGCTTGAAAATTTGTTACAACTTACTAAAACTGTTTTACCTTTGATAAGAAACAAAATCCATTCAAAAAATAATTCACATCCATGAATTTTTCAGAAGCTTAGACATGTGAGAGTGCTACACCTATACTTGATAAGCCTTGAAGTCTGTAGTTACATCATGTTTTAAGAAACAACTAACCCTCCTATGGTATGGTTATGTGGTCCTCCCTAGATAGCCAAAAATTATTTCATGTGTCTTTTAGAAACGAAATGATATAAAAATCGATATATCCAATATTATGATATTAGTGAGCAGGAGAACAATATGGATGATGGAGGAAAGGAAGGAGAACTTAGATTGACCTGTAACCCTGGAAAAACTACATTTTTGATGGTTGTCTCTAGCTCAACCCCCAATATTAGTTCCTTCATGAAGAATTTCATGCCTCCCTAAGGAACTCATAAAGAGTAAAAATCACAACCCTCCAATCCAAAAATATTTCAGAATGAAAAATATCATAAAGATGAAAATGAAAGGAAAAATGTGAAACAATTGATGAACAATTCAAGGAACATAATGAGTTTCATCGAAGCTTTTATCTAGTAGTGATAAGAAACAGAAAGAGCATAAAGAAATGAAAACATGAAACTAAATCAAAGAACATGTAATAGAATCAAAAGGAAAATCTACACCTCTTAACTCTATAGTCACTCCTCCTATGATGGGAATGGAATATTTGTTTTAGTTTTTCACCATTTCTTGAACATTAATGGTATTATTCTTCGTATACAAGGGGTAAATGGCACAAATATATAGCATTAAGATAGATCTAAAAAAAATTCTGTCTAATATGCTCATATATTTAATTGAAAGGGTAAAGTGCAGAGAAAATTAATAGCATCAACTCAACTTGTGCATTGTAGTTGTTGCTACATCACGAAAATCAAATGGATTGACCATTATAGAAACAATGATGAGACCATTTATGTGTTCCATGTCCATCATTAAGTATGCCCCAACTATATTGGAAATCTTTCCAAACCACAAACTTTTTAGTACTAAAAATTATAGAAAATCCAACATTACATACTATCAGAAGATATTAACAAAATATGCTAGAATAAACATTGCTCGACATAATTTTTTGAAAGGACTTCCATTATAAGATCTAGAAATACCCAACTTCAATACCTGATTCATGTGAGGGTAATCAATATCTCTGGGATACGCACTAGCACCAACAATGATAAGATATATCCTAAAATGGGTGGCATTCTTCTCAAGCATCTCATAGTCAACAAATCCTATAACCCAAGAAAAAAATCCCGACCATTAACACTTTGAACACTTCCCCAAAATATTGGTTCAATATTTGTCGATGATGGAATTGTTTCCCTCCTAATTATTATTAGATTGGAAATGTCAGCTCACCTATGGACTCATCTAGATGATATGACATTGTTTCAAAGTAAATTGATGTAGCCGATACTCGCTTTTTTGCTATCATGAATCCATGAGGCAGATTCCCTCCACGTGGAAAGTCCAAACCCTAAATGTTGTAAATAGATTTTCACATGTTACATGCCCTAATAGGAATTATAATGTCATCAAAGGAGGTTTGTAGTTCAAAACCATACACACCATAATATTATGGTGTGGTTGGAGGAGAGTTGTATAAACAACAAAATTATTTGGGGATTAAGATAATGGTTGAAAATTAACACCCCATGTACTATTATCAAGATGGAGTGATTCTAGGGCCCTCTGCTATAAAAGCCTATCACTTTGGTCAATGAATTCATTGCCAGCATACTATATGCATGGCATAAATCCCAACCCAGCATAGTAGTGAATAAATATAGAAAAGTGTCCAACAATTGTATCCATCATTGTGATAACACATAGTCGTGCAACAACTATAGGTCTCTACACAATAACGATGAACCTAGAAACCATTACACACATGTAAAACATTCAACTTAAAAAGTACAAGTCCAAAAGATAAGAGAAACTAAGTTTAACAAGAAGAAAATACCAAGTGGCAAGAAGAAACTACCAAGCAGATCAGACACAATCACAATCATGATGGTGCCATTCTTCACACTCCAAGTTATTTATTTAGGCACTTAACTCTTAGCATGGAGTCCATCTGAATACTTGTTTGTTAGACTTGATCCAACAACTTCCATAATCACCCAGGATGTAAAATTTTCAGAAGAAATAAGTTCCAAGACATTGAATTGCAACTGCTTTTCTTTCTCAATTATCACATTCATTTCAGGATCGATCTCACTTAGAGGAGGATCTACAAAGCTCTTGTTTACCTCTACACAGAGTAATTTACAAACTAGATAAAGAAATCACAATAAATTTTGTACCCTAGATAACTGAGGCATGGTGTGACATGAGCATTAATTGTATTATTGAGGTCCACAATTTCTATTTTCTAGCATCTGAAGGGGAATCTAGATCAAGAACAAAGTCTTTTCCAAGCCATTCATTAACCATTAACTCAACAAAACTATCAATAAAACTAAGTTATTCGACATAGTTCATTAATGAAGATAAGAAGCTTATTTGCAGCAATTCAATTCACAAATGAATCTTCTAAACACGTCCAAGTTAAGCTATATTCAACTATGATTTGTGCTTTCTTCACTTGGTCTTCAAATGACAAGATTATCCAGGATGTCACATAGGCTATCTATACATGTCGCAATTTCAACAAAAAATAAATACAAAAATAAATAAATCATAGTGTAAATTATGAACAACATGCACACATAGGAAGTTGCAGGGTTGCACCAACATAAATGCCAAAGGATTTCCCATTGTCAAGCTTGTTGTAATACAAAAAGGTTTATATGATGGGCGTGGCCTCAAATTTTCAAACTTCCTAATTTTCTTCTTTTCTGTTGTGAGGGAACCCCAAAACTAGTTGTGAAGTTTTGGGCATTGAATTTGCAGTTGGGTTAAAATTATATTGACCCACCAAGCCCATCTCTACAGCTCCACTGTTGATTATGACCTATGATGAATATGATTGCACCTAAAACAAGAGCCATCCTATGTGCCCACTTCAAAATGTGAAAAATAATCAAATATCATGAGACATGTGAATCCAGAACTTAATGTATTGTGGATAATTATTTGGAATAGGTAGACATGAAAGACACCAAAAGTAGCACCAATTCAAATTTCCCTCCTGCACATTGTTGACTTGGGTTTGAATAACAGATAATATACAGAACAAGAATATCACACATGCAGGAGTAGTTGACTTGGGTTCGAATCACATATAATATATAGAACAAGAATATCACACATATTCACAGATAACATATATAACAAGAATATCACCTTTCCAAGCACCGTGAAAGAAAGGCCATGGATATGTTTTATCAACCTATAGATTGCAACCCACCTTGAAAAGTTAACCTTTGGAGTCATTTTTATGCCTTCATATAGGTATTTTATCTGATGACGTAACTTAGAAGGAGGGATCTCCTTGTCTACAAAATTGTTATTCCTTCTTTTTGGTCCAAATGGCTCTAGAGGCAATCACGGGTAATGATCTATGTTATTTGAGTGCTCTATCATCAAACAAACCAACAAGGAACCCTCTTTCCAAGTACCCTATCCTCAAATAAGGCAACAATAACACCCCATACCTCCTGAGCAAAAATACAAATGAACACCAGCACATGGTATGCTGTTTCCTCTTCACATTTTCATAGAGTACAGATTCCAGGACCCTACCTTGCGCTATTTTGTAGAACCTCTCACTTCAAAACATTATTCATTAGGGCCAACCACATAAAATAATGGATTTCATTGAATATTTAACTTTACAAATCTTCCCCACAACCAAGCTACTACTACTGCTTCATCATCAAAGATAGCCTTGTACCGCAAGCTAGCTGTCAATAGTCATATGGAAGAATTGTCGGACCATACAACTTTCTTGTGTGAAGAATACATGGAGACAACTTCTTTATCATAAATGAAACTAATGTTCAGTTTCTAAAAAAATGAAATTGCTTGATTTTGTACTGAGCAACAACAAAATATACAAAATTTCCTTGTGATAGAGTTGCTAAGATGGAGTCTTCATCTATAAACATTTTTCCTATCAGGATGAAAAAATGTAAATAAAATTTCTTTCTTATTCCATAGACTCCAACTACTAGATAAAAAAAACACATCAAGTATGTTTACCCAACACACCAACAAGTAGCAAGCCCCAACTATATAATATAAGAAAGTAGTAGGTATCCCAAAGGCCTAAAGTGGATCTAATGAAAATAAGTGATCGATGTCAAAGGCATTCCAATCAATATATAAATATACAAATGTAGTTTTACTATTATTTTAATTGGAAATCTTCAATTAAATAATAAAATTTAATTATGTCTCTCCCAATCTAAATTTCTTATTAGCATAATTCACTACCTTCATATGTCTTGCATTTTTTAGCAAAGTTTTAACATGTGGATTAATTTCTTTTTTGTGCACAATCTCCACCTTTTAGGACAATATGGTGTAGTGGCCCAACCCCTATAGATCATTAAAACAAATAAACTAAGAACAACAGAGAAGATGAAAGGTTGTACAAACCAGCATATTTTTCAAACAACTAATCCAACATCAGTTCCCAGCCACTACCTCGCTTTTGTGAGGGTGACGCATAAAGAGTGATAATATTTCATTATTTTGAATTTTCTTTTCTTAAATCAGAAAAACCAACATTGATGGAGATATTGGTATTTTTTACTAATTTTTTTGAGGTGACTAAATGTAGCTTTAACCATTCACCTTGAGATAATTTTTACAATATAATTTCATAAGTTTATTTAATGTCTTCATTATCATAAAAACCAACCTATATCCATCTTAACTCCACATCTACAATTCTTAGAGGGATGAAATCTATTTATCCCTCTAAGCACTTGGTAGACCCGTAATTAAGATGGATCTAAGCTGATAGAATTTCCCCTTTAAATAGTCTATGCTCACATGAATACCATGTATTACCATGGTTAATAGAATGGTTATTATGTTCACATGAATACAATGGTATTTACCATGGGTCAAAATGATGGGTTATCTAAACCTAGAGCTTAAAAACTGTATTTAGTTAATATTAAAAAAATTAATAAAATTAATAAAAAAATATTTTGTTTTTAATTTTTATCTTTGTTATTTAAACCAAGTTAAAAATGTTTAAGTGACATTTAAATTGAAGATCCCTTTTTACTCTTGTCTAACAATGCCACGAGAGGGACAAAATATTTTTTCACTCTATGCTAGTTTGCATATCACGATATTTGATCCCTCTTGGCACTTAGTAGATCCAGAGTAGAGATGGATCTATGCTAGTTTAATCCCTCGCTTTAAATAGGCTACATTCCATGTGAATACCAAGGATCAATACCATGTTCCATCATTATTTTTACTAATAGGAATATTAGGGTTAGTAATGTTTTTTTTCATGGTATTAATAATAATTGGGCGCATGGTATTTGGCCCATAGGCTTCACCTAAATATAATGCATTTTTTTGACTGTTCATAAACATAAGGTGACTTATGGAGTAAATATAGAAAAATGTTTTATTTATTTACCATACCTCTTGTTTATTTATATTTGTATTAATATACCATACCTCTTTTATAAATATGGTATTTGGCCCATAGGATTCACTTAAATAAAACCTCCTTTTTGAGTCTTCTTAAATAGAAAGAGGGTTATGGACTAAATATAAAAGGAGGTTTTATTTATTTACCATAACTCCACTTTATTTATATTTTTATTTATTTACACCCTTGCATGTTCATAAACATAAGGTGACTTATGGAGTAAATATAGAAAGAGGTTTTATTTATTTACCATACCTCTAGTTTATTTATATTTTTATTTATTTACCATACCTTTGAAGTATAAAAGATGTTTTATTTATTTACCATACCTCACTTTATTTATATTTTTATTTATTTACACCCTTGCAATCGATTAAAGCTAGATTTGAAAATAGGAGTCATTCACAGAAGAAATTAGGGGACCAAATACAACCTTCCAAACCATATCCCAAACTAGAAAATGGGTGATTTCAAATGAAAACTAGATTTGAAAACAAGATTCGTACATAGAAGAAATCAGGGGACGAAATACAACCTTCCAAATCACCTCCCAAACTAGAAAATGGGCGATTTCAAATGAATTTATCATTGAAAAGCAGAAAATCAGGTGATTGTAATGGAATATAACCTCCCAAACTAGGTGAAGTGGCTCAAATGAGTCTTTTCATAGTTTATCCGCCCCTTTTTTTTGGGCTAAAATGAAAAAAAATAGTTATTTGTTAAATAAAAGTTGGGCTAAATATATGAAATGGGTGTTTTATAAAAATTTCACCCCTCTAAAATGAAAAACACCTTAAATTTTGCCCTTGGGCTAAAATTCACCCCTAAAAGTTACCATGGCTAGATGCATTCGAAGATAGAACTAGATAAATTTAGAGGAGCCTAATGACTAACAAGAATTATACACTAGATTCAAAACATGACTTGTCTGAATTAATTAACAAATTTTCGGTAAAACAAAAGGCTTCACATTAATACACTTTATGCTCGTCTAGGGATCTTATGCAATAGTAGAAGAATGCACGAGTCAAGTAAGGTGTGACATATAAAGGAAGAGGATAACAAACCATGAAATAATGTGTTGTTAAATAAATATGATGCTTCAACCATATTGGATGGCTAGGTGGTACTGGTAATCACGATTGTGGTGCACAAAGACAATTTTTTTTTATAGAATGATATCTAGAAGGATATTCAAATTAATGCACAATCATGCAATTTGGGATGCATATTTTGTACCACGATTTCCTACTAAGAAATATTGGGGAAGTTATGTGTCATAGTGCATTAATAATGTTGTCTAGTTGTGAATGTGACAACATAATTCCAAGAAATGAATTATATTCTACCAGGTCATGATCTAATGTTAAGGTGGGGTGTCAACATGTAAATGACCTAGGTTCACACCTTGGTAAATAATGCCTAAAAGCTTAGGGAGATGTGGAATTGAGAACATTGTAACCTTCACTTAAGTTTCATGTATATATGTATGTACATAGATACTTATTATTTGATAAGTTCATGGCCCAACCAGGCATGGAGTAGGGTTAGAAATAGGAAACTTGAATTTATGAAAAGAAACCATTTCAAGAGGATAAAATCATTTGGTATAACTCAACTATGGTTGAGGTACTTTTGAATACCAATAAATTATTTTCATGGTGAAAGATAAGGTAAAGGTTGTTAGTAAACATCAAATATAACATGGAAGTGCACACTAAACTAACTATCATAGCCAATAGCCTGCTTTATGATGTGGTGTAGGTCATATTCCAGTGTTATGAGGACATTGCTTGGTGAAAGAGTCAATCCCAAAACCTAGAGTTATTGGTGTTGTGAAGATGTATTATGCATTATTACCTCTATGTTATCATTTTCTCTCATTAATGAAACTTTCATGCAACCACAAGATATATGAATAGGATTACCTCAATAAAAGCACTTAAATACTTTGGCATGAATTTTCTGGTTGTATAAGTTCGATGGCTCTATTAATTATCTATTCTCCAATTGGGAAACCGAGCATGGTTAGATTCGACTTTGAAAGTAGTGTGAATAAATAATTAAAGGAATTTTTGGCATTGATTTGAAGTTATGTTAATAATAGTAACATTATTTGAAAACATCTAGTTAATGTACTTGTCATTCATATGATGTTATGGACATTCGGTATCGTGTACATGTTGTATAGGTGATATTGTGTACATGTGGTACATACGGTACTTGTGTGCATGCAGGTGTTGCATGATGTTGGATGATGTGTATAGATGTATGTGTGTGATATAAACTATGTGTATCATCACATGATTGAGGGGGAGGCAGTAGGTAGTTATTTAGTGTGGCAACTGATCCGAAGGGTGTACAAAATACAAAGTTGGAAGCTAAGGATTGATTAAAGAATAAGTATTGGTATTTTATTTCAATTTTAGTATGCGTGTGACTTATGATTCTAGTCAATGATGATTACATGCGATTTATGATTTTGATGGTTATGTTTTGAGCTAACGTGATACGATATTTCTATACATGTTAAGTTGGTCAAATATACTAGTTTGACTTGTTCTGACTAATGCAGGGAGAATTTAGGAAGAAAGTGTTCAAAAAGAACACAAATACATTAGAAGAACAAGCATTTCCTTCTATTATTTAAATAAAATGAAATTGAAAATGAGGAATCATATTTAAATGGCGAGCAACGTTAACGTGTAGTTACTCAAATAATAGTATTGTGATATTTAGTTATGAAATTAACTGTGGTAAAAAAAATTAATCTTTTTAGGGCATCTGAAGTCTCTTAAAAATTGATTGAAACAAAAGTTACAGGTAGAAATTGAATGATATTTTCTAGTATAACTCCTTTGTAACATATATCATAAGATCTGTTTTTGGTGGCAAGGCCATGGGAACCTGTAGTTTTAGAAACAACTACCTGTGAACAAGGAAATAAATAGTAAGATGAAATAATACACTGAGGACAGTGTAAATTTAGTGGGGGTTATGTAACACTCCTTCATTGTATGTAACACTCTGTTGCTATCATGCGAGACCAACGCTAGACTAAGTTGTAACATTAATGCTAGATATGAGGTATAACAATGAAAGTAAATACCTTATTATTAAATAAATAAATATAATTTAGTCACTTGGGAAATGAGACACCAACAGATGAGATTATTTCCAAATGAAATCCCATTCGTGAATGGGAATGGAGAATTATTCCATGATAATAATTCTAGATCAAATTCTAGATAAGCTTAATGGAATGGGAGATAAATATCCCTTAAGTTTCTTTTCTCGAGAAATATGCTAAGTTTAGGAAAAACATAAAATCCTTGCAAGAGAGGAAGGCAAGATTTTATGGGAACAACCATGCAAGAGAGAAAGGTAAGCTTTTATGGGGAAAAGCCTCGCGAGAGAGGAAGGCGATATTTTATGAGAAAAGCCTAGGAAAATGGATAAAAAAATCCAGAAAGTGGGACGCTGCTAAAGGAAACCATATCATGAAATAGGGCATTAAATATCCATTGTAGAGATCAACAAGAGGAGGTTGATCCATGGGAAATAACTCTCGGCTGAGGGGTGAACTGGAGGAAGTCAGTTCTAGGTTGGGTGGTGGTGCTCGATTTTCCAAGTGACATTGTTTTAGCTAATCAAGTTCGATTCAATTGCATATGATGTTTTTCATGTTGGCTCCTTCCTCTTTATGTTGTCAAATCTTTAAGTATATGATTACAATTGTTCGTGATATTCTTTTTCATAAGATGATTGAATACTTATGTATGTGAAAACTACTGAATATAAATTTAATCGAAGTTAAATTTAGTGATTGGACCATAGTAGGTGGTTATTAGTATTGGGTCAAGGAGGTATGTGACAAATACCTTGCATTCCGTAGGAAGCTTCTTACCTCTTTCTCTGAAGTTGGGACTAGAATTTTGGAAATTACTTCAATTTTTGTAAGGCCAACCTTTATTCCACTTTGTGGAACATGGTGGCCAAGGACAATTCCCTCAGTTTGCATCATTTAATATATTTTATTGCCGAGAGCTAGATGAGTTTCTTGACAAAGGATCAAAACCTTTTCTAGAATTTCCAAAGCCTCTTCAAAATCATTGGCATACATTGTAAATTCGTCTGTGTAGACCTCCATGCAGTCATGTATAAGGTCAATGAAAATGGTTAAAAGAACCCTTTGAAAGGTGGTTGGAACATTACACAAACCAAAAGCAAGGAATTTGGTGGCATAAGTCCACCAAAGATAGGTAAAGGTAGTTTTCTATGAGACATTTGGGGCTATTTGGATATGATTTAATCAACTATACCCATCTAAGAAAAATAAATATTTTTTTCCTAGATAAAATGTCCAGTACTTGGTCAATAAAGGGTAGAGGAAAGTAATCTCTCAAAGTAGCTTTGTTTAGATCCCTATGGTCAACAAAGATTATCCATTTCTTATTTTTCTTTGGAACAACCACTAAGTGAGATATCAACGTGTTGTTAGAAATATAATATATAAAATTTTCATTTAACAGTTTTTGGAGATCATCCTTAACAATTTATTTAAGGGACAAATTCATTCTCCTTTTTGGCTGCCCCATACGTATGATTTTTACATTGGTATAGATGTGGTGTATGAAAGTGTCATAATAAATTCCTTTCATTTCTAGGTAGTCCCAAGAAAATGTTGAAGATTGTTTTTGAATAATTTCTACCACATGTTGTTGTTTTACTATACTTAACTCTATACCTATGTAAAATGTTTTTCCAAGGTGAATTTCAATAGGTTGAGTGCCTAGTTCCTTTTTTTCACCTATGTCTACAATAGTGAATGATGCAAAAACAACAGGATAAAAGGTTTCCTGAAAATTAGGTCTAAAAGAATGATTGTAACCACTAAAAGAAATAGGGTATTCAGTGCATCTTATACTAGATAAAAATTGTTTCAAGACGCGTTCTTCTTATTTCTCTTTAAATCCCCTTGATTTTTCTAAGGTGAGCAGAGGGAGAATATACTATTTCTCTCCATAAGGGTTCTCCAATCAAAGAGGGACTTCATTTTATAATTGAGAAGGTGTCAAAATTATCAATATTTTGATTTGTGATCCATTAGAGATGGTCATTTCTCCAGTCCTACAACCAATGGAAACATATCGAATAACTAGTCAAGGTCAACCTAAGACT
Organism: Pinus taeda; assembly: GCA_000404065.3. Taxonomy (NCBI): domain Eukaryota; kingdom Viridiplantae; phylum Streptophyta; class Pinopsida; order Pinales; family Pinaceae; genus Pinus; species Pinus taeda. The sequence goes on from APFE031132907.1 coordinate 55,438, forward strand.
ATTTGGTGCCATGGTTTAGTGGTTTTGAGGGAGATTACTATGAAATATACTATATATTCTTAAGAGGCCATTGTTACAACCACATCTTCTAAGACTCTAATTCCCTTGACACTAGACTTGTATTCTAATTCCAACATAATAGGTGTGGGTCTTATCTCATTTAGATGCAACAAGGTCATGGTATAAATGGTCATTGCACTAATAAATACTCCCAAATATACTAGAGTGTTAGGCAGAAAATCCCCATTGAGTCCTAGATTTACTATTATGTTCCGTAGATCATCATATTTTGGTGGCAACCCTAATATCATTTCAGACATTTGGATAAGTACCTTAATGGCATCGTTGTTATTTTTCTTCCTTCCAGGTTTCTTGATACAAAGATCCATAATAACTTTGGTGTAGATACGTATGTATTTAAAGGTCTATAATAAAGGGATATTTAAAAAAACATTTCTTAATTCAAATTCCATATCATATTCCACAGGTATTTCCGTTTTCCTTACAAGTAAATTTTTTGGGAAAGGAGCTTCCAATGGTTCTAATGGTTCACGTGGTTCTCTTGTTACATGATTTTTCAGTTCTATTTATTTATGCTCATTATATTTGTTTTCAGATTCTATTTGGGAATCCTCCTCTTGTTTGACCACTACAGAATTATTATTATTAATCATTATTCCATACCTAAGTTACATTTCATTTATAGGGAAAAAAGTGATAACATAGGTGGGAAAAGCATGAAATTATTTGTTTTCCATAGGATGAGGAGGTATGGTATTAGGATTAAATATGGCTTGTGTAGGAAACTATATTGGCATTGGAGGATTTGAGTTAAATCACTTTTGCATCTGCTGTGAAGATGGATTAAAATTTTGAGGTAATGGTAGTGATTGTTATAGTGGGGGTTGTAATCGTAGCAAGATTTGTTAATGTGTGGGATAGGGTGGGTTATACCCTTGCTAGTACTGAGCCACACTATGTGTATATGGCGCATAAGGTGAATATCATGGTCGGTAATTGGGATATGATGGTTCTATAATTTGGGACTAAAAAAAATTCCCATAAGGATTCCCTCTCCATCCTTGATTGCATGGTGAATTTTGAGGTGGTTGAGCTAACCATGGAAAATAAGGTGTTTGTGGATTCCATGCTTGATACTAGGAAAATGATTTCATATTAGGGTCTTGATAATAATTACTATTTGGTGCCCTCCATGGTGTTCTTCTAGGAGTTTGAGGAATATCACATGTTTCAGGCCCTCATTTATAAATATCTTATAGTCCTAATAAGGAAGCACATTATTCAATGGGGTGATCATGTGCATAAATCCCACAAACATCTATAACATTCATAGGAGACTCTCTTTCAAATGTTTCCTTCTGCATTTACGACAGAAAATGACTAAACATCCTTCTCGTCTTCCTTCCTTCTCTTTATTTTAAGAGTATCTGATTGGTTACTAATAATGTTTAGAATGTTTATCATAATTTTTTTCAAAATATTTCCTAACTTAGTTCGAATAACACCTCCCTATATAGGTTTATCAATGCTTGATGAAGAGTCTCTTGAATGTCACGAATTATCTTGGCTACTTTAGCTTGGATTCTATAATATGTTCTACAAAGATCAACTATCTCAACAAAAGGTTCCTTATAGATGTCTCTTGAGATTTAGAGGTTTAGGGTTTCAATACAATATTTCCTTATCCCTTTTTAAAATACAATCCTAAAGCTTCCCTCATATAAATTACCTATTCAAGATTTGTGATAATTATAAAGGAATATTTCAACATACTCTTCTAGACTTGCTTCTTCTATTTGTTGCATCCTAAAAATGTCATTGATGCCTCTGTTTATGCACAATAATATTTGTATTTCTTAAAAAGGGCATATCTCATCTCATCCCATGAATAGATAGTGTTCTCCCCAAGAGTCATGAACCACCTAAGGGCTAAATATTTCATGGTAGAAGGGATTAATTTGATATTGTGTGCATCATCATGACAATTAAAACCTCTACATAGAATATCAAACACAACACAAAAAAAATTAGGATCTTTTGAAGACATACCATGGAGAAGTGGAAGGGATGCCAAAGATATGTTCTTTATAGTAATGTTATTGGTGACATCTAATATTGGAAAACAAATTTTCATCTACGTTTATCCCTCAGGTTGATTTTCATCACCTCCAACCCTAGGTTTATATCTTCTACCACCATTACCATTTATTTTTTCATTGTTTCTATTATCTTCACCTTCTCTATTAGCCATCCTTCCAAGGTCTCTAAAGGAAGTAGAATATGGTGTAGTTTCCCAGCTGGAATAATATTCAAGCGAAATATATCTTATGTGCATAGTTCTTAAGTATCTCTGAGCTACTCCCACTGCATATTCTACTTTTGATATTATCACTTCGTGAAGTACTGGTACTGGTTCTATTCCCACAGTTGCTCCTAATCTATTTTTTTCTTGTTGTGGTGTGCCCTCAAATTGTATTTTATATTATGTGTATGGTGTTTCCTTATTTGGGGACACTACTACAAAAGAGCTTTATCCTTTCTCCACATTTTGTGCATAACAATTAGAAATGTTAATTTGGGGGTCTTTGTAGGACCAAACAAATCTGAAGAAAATTTCTCACTCGGAAAAAAACTTTCTTTAGTATCTCTAGGTCTACCTTTACTTCTATGCATAAGAAAAGGAACTAAATAAATTTATTAGGAACAACCATACATTGTAAAAACCCCACCAATGTGGATCCCTGGCTCTTCACTGACATCTTACCATACTCTTTCCACCTTCTAGTTTCCCTACAGATTTACTATCAGGAACATAAATCTACCAATTGCTAAAAGAAAAATGTTATGTGAACTGTTTACAACTCCCCAACAATGATACCAAAAAATTTAGGGGTTTTATACGTTTATATTAACTCCCTTCACTTAAATTTCAACCAAGGTTCGTAATCTTATATCTGAAAATATCACGGTTTATGTACAAATTTACTATCTAATTCACATTGCATTTAATCCTATTATCATCCTAGTACTAAATTAACTACCAAACACTCAACTCAACTCTATGCCTTAATTTTAATATCAAATTCATTCACTACTTACTTATTGAAGTGACGAAACCTATTAACTTCTGTTAAAAGGTACTAAATAATATAAACCAAAGAACTATGTTACTTACCCCAATAATGTTCAGTAGTAGAATAATTGCTTGAATCAATCCAAGTTGTATATTCTATGGAAAAAGATCTATTTATAAAATTCCCCAATCAATAAATTCTCACAATTACTTATCTCAAAATACTTATTCACTCAGAATTTTAACCCTAGGGACTTCAATCAAACCAAATGTCACTCAATCCTAACTTGTAACAAAATTTGGCTCTAAAAAAAGAATAAAAGACACCCCATTCAATCCAAAAGAAAGAGTTTGTTCAAAAAAATTAAAGATACATACTAATCATACATTTGTTCTTTTTTCCCTAAAAATTAACTACAAGCAACTCAATATCAGAATGAAGGGATTCATGATTTAGTTAGTTGTCAAATCAATAAGCATCCACTTGACAATTTCTGATTAAAGAGTATCTTGTTTGAATTGAAAAATAGAAATTGAATTCCATAAATAACTCAAATACTTCATACTTTAGTTTAGATAGTAGAATATAAAAGCCAAAATGCTCTAAATCCAATAATTCTCCATTGAGAGTGCTTCAACCTTGAGATTGTAAATTCAATACTTCAACTGAAAACTATATATCTAAAGAACAAGAATTATTTTTAAACATAAATATAAGAATAAAATATTCAAAAATAGAAAATTCAATTAACTAAAATCACACTCAAATATCATCAACCAGATT
>APFE031132907.1:61383-114282 GCA_000404065.3 Pinus taeda
CTACATCAAAACTTCTTTTGCTGCGATGTTGATCTGCCTGTTGTTTCATTCTATTCTGCACCAACACGAGGTTATCCTTTAAGAGTTGGAGGACTTGTTGTTGATGCTCGATGTGATCCTCCACTGCTTGAACCTTAGAATTTTCCTTTAAATATGATGTGATGGATGGTGGTTGATATCCATAAAGTTCCATAAATGGGGTCATTTTTGTTGTTGTATGGAAGGAAGTGTTATACCACCATTCAGCCAGAGGCAACCATTTGACCCATTGTGTCTGTTTATCAGATACAAAGCAACCAAGATACATTTCCAAACATGTGTTTACTATATTAGTTTTCCCATTAGATTGAGGATGATAAGATGAGCTATGAGCTAACTGAGTACTGAGACATGAAAACAATTATGTCCAAAAATTTCTAGTGAAAATGGGATCTTTGTCACTTACAATAATCTTTGGGTTTCAATGTATCTTTTGAATTGCTTCCATAAATGCAGTAGAAACTGTACTGGCTTTAAATGGATGTGATAGTGCACAAAAGTGTGCATACCTGGTAAGTCTGTCAACTACCACCATGATGAAACTCTTTCCCTCAGATTTAGGTAAACCTGTGATAAAATCCATTGAAACCTCCTCCCAATGATGTCTTGGAATGGATAAAGGTTGTAATAGACTCGGGGTCTTAATTGTTTCAACTTTATTTTGTTGGCAAACCAAACATTTTGCCACAAACTTTTGAATAGCTGATTTAAGGCCATCCCAAAATAATTCCTTCTTAACCCTGTGGTAAGTTCTTAAAAATCTTGAGTGCCCTCATAAGGGACAAGTGTGCAATTACATAAGAATATTTTGCTTGAGTTGGGAATTCTTACAGAGGTATAAGCAATCTTTGTACCATAACGAATCATTTTGCTAGCCAAATGTATCAGATGTACTAGAATCTTGTTGTAACTTTTGAATAAGTGCCCACACTTCTTCATCATTCTTCCATTCCTCCCTTGCTTCATTTATCCAATCTGGTTGGATAATAGAATTGGTGCACAACAATGCTTCCACATCCTCAACCTTTCTTGAGAGTGCATCTGCCACCACATTTTTCTCCCCTTTTTTGTAGATGATTTCAAAGTCATAACCCAACATCTTTGTGACCCGCTTTTGTTTCTCTTCAAAGGATAATATTTATTCTAAAAATTATTTAAGGTTATCATGATCCGTTTTTACCTTGATGTGTTTTCCCATTAGGTAGGGTCGCCACTTCTTAAGTGCATGTAGTATTGCAAACATTTCCTTCTCATAAATAGCTGTGTGTAAAAACATTACCTTGATTGGATGACTTTCAAAAGTAATGGGTCTTTCATCTTGCATTAAAATAGCACCAATTCCATTTCCTAAAGCATCACATTCCATAACAAAGGCTTTTGTGAAGTCTGATGTAGCTAAGACCGGTGCTTGGCACATTTCCTCTTTAAGATGTTCGAAGGCCTTTGTTTCTTCTAGAGTCCATGAAAATGCATCTTTCTTCAATAATGTTGTTACAGGTGCTTCTATTCTCCCATAATTCTTAATAAACTTGCGATAATACCCTGTCAACCAGAGAAATCCTCGCAGACGCTTTATGGATGTGGGGATTTTCCATTCTTTAATGGCTTTAATTTTGCTGGGTATACCTTAACTCCTTCGTGAGATACAATATGATCCAGATATTCCACCTCTTGTACTTAAAAGAAACAATTGGATCTTTTTGCATATAATTTTTTCTCCTCCAATAGTTGTAGCACCCTATCAACATGTTCAACATGATCCTTCCAAGACTTGTTGTAGATTAGTATATCATCAAAAAATACTAACACAATTTTTCTAAGGAAAGGTTTGAAAATGGAATTCATCAAACTTTGAAATGTAGAAGGTGTATTGGTAAAGCCAAAAGGCATGACCAAAAATTCATAATGACCCTCATGAGTTGTAAATGTTGTTTTCAAAATGTCTTCAGTATTTATTTTGATTTGATGATATCTTGAACAAAGATCCAACTTGGTGAAGTAAATTGATCCATGCAATTCATCCAGTAATTCATCAATGACAGGAATGGGAAACTTATCTTTAATAGTGAGCTTGTTGAGCTCCCTATAATTCGGACACATGCGCCATGATCCATCCATCTTCTGCACTAATACTATTGGAGTAGAAAAAGAACTTCGACTAGCTTGAATTATACTAGGCTCTATCATTTCTGCAACCATACGTTCAATTTCACTCTTTTAGGCATAGGGATATCTGTACGACCTGATGTTTGGAGGAACACTTCTTGGAATCAGATGAATAGCATGATCATGATCACGAATAAGTGGGAGACCTTTCGGAGTCTCAAATACCTTGGAATGATTGTCCAAGACTTTCTGGAGATCTAGAGAAATAGATGATTTCGATGTGAAAACATATAGTGAACATAATTGTGTAATTATAGCTCTCTGCTCCTTTTTTAGAGGCTTTGTCATACCGTTAGAGCTGATTATATTTCACGGTTTCCCTGCAATACCCCTTAATTCAACTTCCTTTCCTTCCGCGGAAAATTTCATGAAAATTTCTTGAAAATTAAAAGCTATTGTACCCAAGGATTGTAGCCATTGGACTCCTAGTACAACATCAGCACCTCCCATTGGAATGGAAAGCATTGGCCTAGTCAATACATATTCTCCCATGGATAGCTTGATATTATGGCACTTTCTAGAGAAATTTATTGTTCCTCCATTTGCAATCATCACTTAACACTCTGGTGCTAGATAGAGGAAGCAATTAAATTCTTTTTCTAACTTACAATGAATAAAATTGTGGGTACTTCTTGAATCAATCAACACTATTACCTTTTTCTTCTTTATTTGTCCTTTTATCTTGATGGTTTAAGGAGTGGTAATTCCAGCCAATGCATTACAAGATATGGTTGGATTCATTTCTTATTTATCTACACATTGTTCCTAGAGTATATCCTCTTCTTTTGACCTTTCTTGCTCCTTTTGTTCTTCCTCTTCACAATGTATGTAGAATAATTTCTTCTCAGCACACTTATGACCTTTAGTGTATTTGCTATCACAATTCTAAGAAAGCTCTTTTGCTCTTTTTTCTTCCAATTGTTGTGGCGTCAACCTTATAGGTTGTGGAAGACTAGGGGCAACAACACTTCCATATTTATAGCTGTGAGTGGTATGCCTCCTGGTTGCCATAATTTTTCTTTCCAATTTTCATGCTAACCTGAATGCCTTCTCTAATGAATAAGGTTCCCAAAGGAAAACATCATGTTGGATATTATCCTTTAAACTCCCTATGAACACGTTAATCATATGCTCCTCTGGAATATTTTTTACCCTTATGTTCAATTTTTGGAGCTCCTCAATGTGCTCCATTATTTAACCATTTTGTTTGAGACTTATCAATTGGCTAAAAAATTGTTGCTTTTTGTATCCTCATAATGTGTTGTCAATTCTTCCATAAAAATTGCCCAAGTGATAGTTTGTTTATGAGAACAAAGCCATTGATACCATACAAACTAATTTGGTTCCAAATATAAAGTTGCAATATGTACCTTTTGTGTGTTTTGGACATTATTGAGATCGAAAAATTGCTCCATCTGTAATATCCATATTGCGGGATCCTTGCCATCAAACTTCCTCATATCAATTTTTTTAATATTGTGGGTCTTCAATCCAACATTAGAGTCTATGAAATCATGATTAACATTTTTTTTGTTCACATCATGAGTTTCCTTTACTACCTTTTCACCATTAGTAAGTATTTCTTCTAAAAAATTTGTCAAACCTGTCTTCAAATCTGCCATGACTGTCTTCAAATTTGTGTTGAAATCTATCTTCAAATTTTCCATCTTAGCTTCCATGCCATTCATTTTAGCTTCCACACCATTTATCTTAGCTTCTACTAGCTTTTGTGAAAGTGACATTTGTTGCACTTGGTCTTGTAATTTTGATATATCATGTAGCATTTCTTCCTCTTCTTCATGAGTCATGCTAGAGCTTTCAAGTTGCTTACTAGGCCTTTGCATTTTATTTCCTTGGGGCATCAATTACCGATAATAATGCTCTACTATGCCCCTTGAATTCCTTCAAAATAATTTTTCAAACCAAGCTTAAGCAAGAATTTAAAAAATCTACACACCTTTTCTCACTTTGTAGGAGCTAGATATTACCTCTGATGTATCTCTGTAATTTTGGATCATCCAGTTTTGAAATTGGGAATTGCAGTAGCCCTTTCTGTCCTCTTTCCAATGCCACCAGTCTGATCCAAATTGGATTCTCCAAGGAAGAGTTATGCCAAATCTCCCATAGTGTCCTGATTATAGACTAGTTCAGTAGAGCGAACTTGTACGACGTCCTACATGTCCCTGTTTCGACCTTTGGTTCTAAAAAATATATACAAGAAACTATAGTTCATCCTATTTCCGTCCTTCTTACAAAATTTCAATCTGATGCTCAGAGAGAAAGTTATGACAATTTTCCCCAGGTCACCTGTTTGGAATGTAATTCAGGAGTCTTCAAAAAGACTAATTTCCTTAGATCATATATCCGCAAATATAGCGCGAAAAGCTCTGAAATTCTAACCCAAGGTTCAGCACAATTTTCTCTCAAATGGATATTTTTTTTTGCTTCTGAAACATCACAGAAAAAAAATTATAGCGAAAATTCCACGATCACCTATTTGGAGCAGCGAAACCCTAGAATCCAAAAGCTCTGATACCAAATGTTATGAAACCAGCTCACAAAATTATAGAAAAGATAGATCAACGCCTTATATTTGAACCTCTTCAAGGCGGGAACCTCCTTTACATTACACAAATGAATGATTACTTGATGATTGAAATACAAAACCTCCTTTCTATATATAGGAGTCTAAGGAGTCACAATATAACCCAGCCGACCTAACAATAATAATATAAAGGCACAAAAATAACAATAGAGGGATTCTATGGGGCACAGTAATAAAAATATGGTGACAACAGGGGCACAACAATATTATTAAGGGATACAACTACAATAGTAATGGGGTAATCACTAGTATTATAGGGACCTAATAGTTCGAGACAAAGTTGATTATGCCTTTGCTTGTTTATGTTTCACGATATAAATCGCAGATTGATAAAAGACAAAGGCCTTTTCTATAAATGCCACTGTTTTTGCCAATTTAAATCCAACCATTGGATCACTGGTATTAGATCGGTGGAGTTAATTGATATGGTTTTCGTCCTGCAGGCGAAAATCGAAGTTACACTAAGAATTGGCACAAAACACTTAGTGGATCCAAAATCCAGATTTGAAATGTTATACATGGGACCTTTTTAACTTGTCAGGTCTGTGAACAATTACATATCACATCACATGTTTGTTTAAGTAAAAGACATGCTCCAAGTCTTCACTAGTTGCGATTAGCAATTTCTAAAATATCGCATCAACATATCAAAGTGGTGTATGGTAAAGGCCCCACCCTTGAAACATCGCATCATGCGATTGCCAACATATCGCATTGGAACATTTGAGTGGGGGCGATAAGGCCTTAAGCTAGGAAAAGTAGCGTTTGCTGATAGCGATCGACATGATAAATCGCATCGCGAGTTTAACAGAGGGAAGCTCTGGATCAAGACCCTTGTGACTTGTGATGATATGATTTATTCTGGACCATCAGTTCAATTAGATCGTGATCTCTAGCGAATTGCAAACATTTTTGTTTATAAACCGCATATGCATTGTTTTGGCCTTGTTCCAAAGGTAATCCAGTTATAAGAGAAAAGGCAGACTTTGAAATGAAAGGGAGATTGTGGGGTTATTTTTTAGGTTTATTAATTCATTGTTTTCACCTGTGTCATTTGTGGTATCTAAGAAGAAGCTAAGGTTGATTGCAGTGAAAATGCCACCAAGGAGAGGAGTTGGCATTAGTCAAGGAAGACCTGAAGAAAATGTAGTTTTGTTAGAAGAGATCCGATGTCTGCATACTAGGATGGAAACAATTGAGACTACTCAGAGAAGAATACCTGATGAAGGAGCTAATAGTACTAAAGAAGAATCTTCTAAGGAAGAAGAAGAGGAGGAAAATGAAACTATTAGAGTTATCAAGATGTTGGCGAAAGTAGCAGGAAAACCAAAGATGGAAATTCCTACATATGAAGGGAGTCTCATGTAGAAGAGCTAATGGATTGGATCAATTCATTGGACAAATATTTTGACTATGAAGAGGAAGCTGACGAAAAAAATAAGGTGAGATTTGCAGATACAAGACTAAAGGGTCATGCCGCTATCTGGTGGGATGAACTACAAACATCCAGAACGGGGAGAGGAAAGTCCAAGATCAAGCAATGGGACAAAATGGTAAGTAAAATGAGAGAAAAATTTATGCTTAAAGATTAACAATTAAATATTTTCAAACAATTGCAAAATTTAAGGCAAAAAAGAATGTTTATTAAAGAATACACTGAAGAGTTCTATAGATTGAGTAATAGAGTAGGACATGCAGAAGATGACATGGAGAAGGTAGCTATATATATCAATGGCTTAAGGTATGAAATCTAGGATGAGATAAGCTTTTTGAGTCTAGAGACTATTGAAGATGCCTATCAAGCAGGTTTGAAGGCAAAAGAGAAGATGTTGAGAAAACAAAATCAAAGGAATAGAGGAAGAAGCTCAGTTAGAGGTAGAGGAATTACCATACCAAGGGGACAATAGCATGAACATGAAGCAAGTAACTCAAGTAGAAGACCACCACAGAGGTGAGACTTTAACAGACGAATATTTTCACATAGAGGAAGAGGTCGATGAAGAGATATCAGATGTTATACATGTGGAGAATTGGGACATGTGTCATGGGATTTTCCTCATAATAAACCATCAAGTCAGAGTAATGCAAATGTGGCTGAGGGAAATCCAGAACCATCTCGACTTATGGAAAAGGAAGAATCCCCTGAAGTAGGAGAATCCGTGGTATTGAGAAGGACTTTGCTTAAGACAGAGAAGGATATTGAAGAACCAATGTAGAGGAAGAGTTTATTTAGAGATACATGTAAATCAAAAGGTAAGTGTTGTAAAGTAATAATTGACAGTGGAAGCACTGACAACCTTGTTTCTATAGATATGGTGGACAAGCTCAGGCTAGCGAAGACAATACACCCTACTCCTTACAGAGTGTCATGGTTACAGAAGGGACATCAGATTATTGTGAGAGAACAATGCAAGGTTGAGATATAAATTGGTACATATAAAGATGTGGTATTATGTGATGTAATGTCCATGGATGTATGCCATGTATTACTGGGAATACCATGGCAATTTGATCAAAAAGCTATTCATGATGGCAGGTGAAACACTTATACTCTGGAGAAGGATGGAACTAAACATACATTGCTACGATTGAAGGACGACACTGACAAAGGAACACCTAGAAGTAGTGTTATGGATGAGTGGGAAGGAGCTGTTACAAGAGGTTAATAAAGGTGAAGAAATGCATTTTGCTGTCATAGGGAGACCTAAGGTAATTTTTACTTTCACAAACTTAGACGATTTACCTAAGGAAATCAAAACTTTGTTGAATGATTTTACTAATATTGTTGTGGAAGAGTTTCCAAATGCATTGCCACTGATTATGAGTATTAGTCATCATATTGATCTAATACTAGGAGCAAGTTTGCCAAATAAAGCAACATATAGATTAAATCCTCAAGAGAATGCAGAAGTTGGAAGACAAGTGCAGGAGTTGATGGATAAGGGACTAATCAGAGAAAGTCTTAGTCCATGTGTTGTACCAACAATACTCAGTCCAAAGAAAGGAGGAGAGTGGCGTACGTGCATAGATTCCAGAGCCATAAGCAAGATCACTATCATGTATATATTTCCTTTGCCATGCATGGATGATTTAATGGACTGTTTGAGTGGATCAAAATATTTTACTAAAATAGATTTGAAGAGTGGATATCATCAAATAAGAATTCGAGAACACGATGAATGGAAGACTACATTTAAAACAAACAATGGGTTGTATGAGTGGTTAGTGATGCCTTTTGGACTCACTAATGCACCTAACATATTCATGAGATTAATGAATGAAGTCTTGAAGGAATATGTAGGAAAGTTTGTTATGGTTTATCTTGATGATATTCTAGTTTTTAGTAAAAGTAAGGAAGAACATCTAGAGCATCTTAAGTTGGTTCTAAGAACCTTGTAGAAAGAGAAACTACTGATAAATCTGAAGAAATGTAGTTTCATGAAGGAAGAATTAATTTACTTGGGATTTGTAGCTTCTAAAGAAGGATTGAAAATGGATCCAGAGAAAGTCCAAGCGATTTGGAATCAGCCTATTCCCAGAAATATATTTGAGGTAAGGAGCTTCCATGGCCTTGCAAGTTTTTACAGAATGTTTATCAAAGGCTTTAGTCAGATTTGTGCACCAATTCTTGAAACAGTAAACGAGACTAATCAGCCATTCATGTGGATAGAAGTAGAAAACAGAAATTTTAAATTGTTGAAGAGGAAAATCACAGAGGAACCAATTTTAACTTTGCCTGATTTGAAAAAGTATTCCAAGTTGAAATAGATGCTAGTGGAGCTGCAGTTGGTGCAGTTCTGAGTCAAGAACAAAGACTGATAGCATACTTCGGAGAGAATTTGAATTAAGCAAAGAAGAAGTTTTATTCGTATGATAAAGTGTTTTACGCTATTGTACAAGCCTTGAAGAAATGGATACATTATTTTCTACCAAAAGAATTCGTATTGTATTCATACAACCATGCCTTACAGTTCACCAATAGCCAACTGATGTTTAAACAGAAACATGCCAAGTGGGTAGAATTTTTGCAAAGATTTACTTTTGTGATAAAGCACAATAGTGCTAAGTCAAATAAAGTCATTGATTCATTGAGCACGGTAAGTTTTATTGTGCAAGAATTCAATGTGGGTGTTGTAGGATTTGAGGAAATGATTGAAATATACAAAGATGATGCAGATTTCAAAGATATCTATACAATAGTTGAGAATCCAATAGTTCATAATAGAAGTCAGTGGTTGGAATATCTCATTCAAGGATGCTTATTGTTTAAACGCAACAAATTGTGTATTCCCAAGTGTTCTATGAGGGAAAACATAATAAAGGAGAAACATAGTGGAGGATTATCTGGTCACTTTAAACAAGATAAAACCTTGGCTCAAGTGAATGCTTTTTATTATTGGCCAAAACTACAGACTGACATTAAGGAATTTGTTGAGAAGTGTAGGATATGTCAGCATGTCAAAGGAAGGAGCAAGAATACAGGATTGTATGAACCATTACCAATACCAGACCGACCGTGGGATGAAGTTAGCATGAATTTTGTTTTGGGATTACCAAAAACCCAGAGAGAGAATGATTTCATTTATGTTGTAGTAGATATATTTTCCAAGATGGCACATTTCACTGCTTGTAAGAAAACTAGTGATGCAACACACATAGCTAATCTACTTTTTTTAGAAATTGTAAGTTTACATGGATTGCCTATAAGTATTGTGTTTGATAGGGATACAAAGTTTGTAGTGCATTTCTGGAGAACTCTTTGGAAGAAATTGGTAGCCACTTTAGTTTTAGTTTAGCATACCATCCTCAAACACATGGACAAACCGAGGTAGTAAATAGGAGCTTAGGAAACATATTGAGAGGTTTAGTGTATCAAAATCCTAAGCATTGGGATTTAGCACTAGGTCAGGCTGAATTTTCTTATAATGATACTCCAAACCGAAGTACTGGAATGAGTCCATTTCAGATTGTTTTTTTAATGAATCCAAGAGGTGTGTATGAGCTTAGAAATTTGGGTAAACAGGAGACAAGAGTTGCAAAAGCTGAAGAGTTTGCAGAGTAGATGCAGAGACTACAAGAATATTTCAAATGCAGATCGTAGGAAAGCAGCGGAAAATACAAAAAGAGGGTGGATATGAAAAGAAGAGAGAAGGAATTCCAAGTGGGAGATTTAGTGATGGTGTATTTTAGAAAACAAGGATTTCCTACAATGACTTACAATAAACATAAAATGAAAAGGATAGGACCATGTATAATTGTAAGAAATTTTTCAGCTAATGCATATTGAATTGAGTTGCCAGCAGGGATGGGAAGATCACCTATCTTCAATGTTGCAGATTTGTATCTATATAAAGAGGCAAAGACATAGCTACTGGAGGAAACTACAGAAGATGAAGTTCAAACTATGAACTGGGAAGAAAAATGCCAAAGGAAGTTAAGAATGAAGTGGAAGTTGTTTTGGAGAAAAGAGTATCCAAAAGAACCAGAGGACAAACTTATTTCCAATATATAGTCAAATGAAAAGGACAACCAGTGGAGGATACTAGCTGCTTGAAAACAGAGGAATTGCAGAAGTATGGAGTAAGTCCTCAGATTTTGAAGGATGATTCTTTTCTTCCCCGGGAGTCTGATGCAGGAGCATTCAGACTTAGCCAACAATGTGAAATCTTGTTCAAATGTTGTTGCTAAACAAGTTGAATTTCATTGACCTGATTGGTTAAAAGCCAGTTTTACTGAGACGGTTGGATCTCTCAAGAAATGAGTTTTATTTCATTATTTTAATAGTTATAAATTGTCTTATTTTAGGTTCAAAGATGAGTTGTTAGCATAGGTGTGTGGTAGAGCTAGGAATTAGATATTTTTTGTTAGATTGATTAAAAATAGGAATCATGTTGTTAGACACAGAATAGAGTGATATTCGATTGATAAAAGGAAGGGAAAAAATGTGATGAGGGAGGATTGAGTGAGCGAGAGTCAAGAGTAGCATTTGGATTTCCTTTAGAAACAAGGGTATTTTATATGTTGTAATTGTGCCAAAGCAGAGACTTTGTAATTCTTCTATTGTGAATAAATGATGTTGTGTGTATGATTAGTTATCGAGCCTATGGAATTCCTTGTTATTCTTTCGTTTTCTTTGTGTTGGGGACAGAGTTGATTATCCCTTTGCTTTTTTATTTTTCATGGTATAAATAGCGGATTGATAGAAGACAGAGGCCTTTTCTATAAACGTCATCATTGTTTCCGATTTAAATCCCAGCAGTTTGATCACTGATATCATATTTGCAGAGTTAATTGATATGGTTTTAGTCCTGCAAGCGAAAATCCAAGTTAGCGGATCTGAAACCCGGATTTGAAATCTTATACATGGAACTTTGCTAACTTTTTGGGTCTGTGAACAATTACATATCACATCACAAGCTTGTTTAAGTGTAACACAAACCCCAAGTCTTCACGAGTTGCGATTAGAGATTTCAGAAATATCGCATCGGCATATAGGAGTGGTGTATGGTAAAGGCCCCACCCTCGAAATATTGCGACATGTGATTGCCGACATATCGCATTGGAACATTTCAGTGGGGGCGATAAGGCCTTAAGCCGGGGGAAGCAGTGATTGCCGATAGCGATCGGCGGGATAAATCCCATTGGGACTTTAATAAAGGGAAGCTCTAGAACAAGACCCTTGCGACTTGCGATCATGCAATTTAATCTAGACCATCAGTTTAGTTAGATCATGATCTCTCATGAATCGTGAAAATTTATGTTTATAAAGCGTAGACCCGTTGTTTTGGCCTTTTTCCAAAGGCAGTCCGGTTATAAGAGAAAATGAAAAGTTTGAAAGAAGAGGGAAACCGTGGAGTGATTTTTGTGGTTTATTAAGCCAATTTTTCCACCTGCATCAGATCTGCTTGCAGGTTGTTGCGAAGAAGGCCATTGGTTGAGGTTTTTTTGGGTGTTGAGTAAAGTCCAAACCTAGGTCATCCCAACCTAACACAACAAATGGTTGCATTGTGTGGACTAGGATTAGTTTAAGGGATGTTTATGTTGCATCCGTTGAAGAAAGAAATTCAAGATTGCGTAGAACATAAGGAATGAGTATTTGTAGAAAAAGAGAATAAAAACCCTTGTTTGTCAACTACAAGGTTGTTGAAGGAGTATATTTCTGAAAATAAATCCGAAATATTTTTTGGTTCGTTCCATGTGGAGCTATACAAGTGATGTGAAGGTTTTCTATGAGAAAATAATTCTTTAAAGGAGATGAACTCAAGGAGTAGAATTATGAATTAATACAACGACTCAATAACACCGATAAGAGGATCTCAAGATTTGTTGATTTCTAGATTGATAGCATCTTAGGAGGATTTATTATTTAGTTTCAAGTAGACTCGATTGTGTCCTAGAACGAAGAAGAATGAAATTTTTTCAAATGATTGCAAGGTAAGTTCTTAAAATATCTGAACATTTGGATTAAGATGCTTTTGTGTGAAAAGGATATTTTACAAATGCAAACATATTATTAGTTACTTATGTTTAGAAGAATCAAGAGGAGACTTGGACAATGTAAAGTGGAAAAACATATATAATAGACACTAGAAAGAGATCTCATGGCCAAGATCTGAACAACTTTATAGAAACTTACTATAAACCTATGTTAAGTGAGTCCAAAAGTGAAGAAAAATACCCTAAGAATTTTGAAGTAACCCCGCAGTATTCACCCTTACTTGAAAGTTCACCGAAGACAGAATCAAGTAATAATCAGGGCATTTCATGTTTCCCGCATCCCACTACCCCTCAAACCCCCCTACCCCTCATCCCCCTCCCCTTCCCCCACAACAAAAAGATATGGCTCATGATATTAAGTTTCATGTTTTTAAAGGGATTGGATCAGAGGATCCAGAGAAATTTTGGTTCTTATGTGAAGAAGTTTGGACAACAAAGCAGGCCCATGATGAAAATATGAAGAAATTGTAGCTTGTTACAACATTTTGGGATATAGCAATGACATGGTACATGAAGTATTCAAGAAATCAAAACAGAGCATTTATATACATTAAAACAATGTTGGTAAAATAATTCAAGAAGCCAAATTCTGATTCACAATGCATTAGAGAGGTAAAAGAAATCAAATAAAAGCTTACTGAGTATGTTTGGGAATTTCATCAAAGATTTAAGATACTATTAGATCAAGTGAGCTTCTAAATAGCTCCACAAAAACATAAAGAGTGGTATATAGTTGTGTTGCTTCCACATATAACGTTACCTTTGTCACAATAGAAGATAGAAAGTCAAGCTAAAGCCTTATAACTTGTCATGAAGTTAGAAGTTTCACCGATAGGGTATACCAATACAGGCATGCAAGAGTTGCAGATACAAGATATGAAGACAAGTAAAGAAGTTCGAGAAGAGGTATGGTGTACAAAGTGTAAAAGAGAATGCAATTCTAAGGAAAAATGTCCTCTCTTCAGAAACTACATGGCTAGTGGAGCATTAAATCCTTTGAATCCCAGATCAAGCTTACGGTTCGAGATATTTAAAACTAGGGGAAAAGATCGTGTCACAGACTGTTATCTATTATACATGTATGTGAAAACTCCAAGTAACCTGTATTTCAATTTCTGCAAATCAGTGGGACATGATGAAAGAAATTGTCAAGCTTATGAACTAATGATGGATCAAAGTGCTAATGTGTATAGAATGCAGGTTGAAGAACATCGACATGAGGAACATGGACGACATATTGGTCGAGGTGTTATCAAGGTCAAGGGTAGGGTATTGATCGAGGTGGTGGAGCTTATCGAGGACAAGGAAAAATTATCTACTATAACTGCAGTTAGCAAGGACACTTTGCAAGATACTATCAAAAGCCTACCATGACATGTAAGTATTACAAATATTTTGATCATGTAATTGAAGAGTGTCTGGTGCTTGTGGAAAAAAATGAAGGAGAAAAGGAACCAATAGCTGACACAAAACATCAAAATGATGACTGTTGAACCAAGGAACGACGAACCTTAAATAAATATTGTAAGAATAAGTGAAGTTGCGACTAGGGATGATAAATTAGATGGGAAGAAGGAAGTTGAAGCTACATGGGTAAGAAAGACTACTGAAAAATTCCTTTTGGTTGATATTCAAACGGAAAAAGAAGTCTTTATGGAAGCGCAGACAAGATTTATGGATGCACGAGCTTTGACATCTAGTGCACATCAGAATCAAAATAATAGTTGCCATCTATCATCTTTGACACAAGTCCAAGATCGGAAAATAGAGGAATAAGATGTGACATATCAGGTAGATACTCTAAATTAATTTCTTCAAACTTATATGAAATTGTTGTGAGATCAAAGAGTTGTAGAAGTACTTCAGGAATTGATAAATCCCTACGCATCTAAATAAATACAATGGAGTGATATGTGCAAAGTTAACAATATACATAGACAAAAGAGAAATGGAAAAGAAACTAGGCTTAGTGCACAAATAGGAGAATATGACATCACTAGTAGAAAATGATGAAATTAGTGACTAGGTGACTAAAAACGTTAGTCACTACAAATTTTCCAAGTGAAATACTACAAAAAATGAGCAATATTAACTGACCCAATTAAAAATGACCAATATAAATGACTAATTTAGTCCTATACTAAAATATATGACTAGCTAATGTTTAATAAAACTGAAAATGACTAGCGTGAATGACTAATTTAGTATAGGAACAAAAATACAACTACCTAACAAGTACTACAATAATACAAGTTGGTTCTTTATGTTAGTCAATTTACTTGTTCCACTTCAACAATATAAAATTATAAGTGATAGGGGATTGAAAGGTAGTTATTGATTTGCTAAAAGGTTATACTTCCTTACAAACTTCTTTATTGGATCAGCAAATGATTAGAGTTATGGAGCTGATTAGAATATTCAGGGTTATATCATTTGATCACATTCACAAGGAATTAAATACGAAGCATTTGTCAAGTGTGCATGCACATGAAATCCTTGTGAACAATCAACTGAAACAACAACATCACACTTTTACACATCATTTAGAAACATTGACGGACAAATACAACAAGGCCAACATCCAACAAAAACCCATGTAATGAAGAAGAAGATGTAATAAATATAAATCTAAATTGGTTATGTTATATTACCCGAGTATGGTGCCATGGAACCATAGTTGGGTAATATAAGATAATGAGTTTAGATTTATGGTAAAGTTAGCATTATATATATATATGGTCAAATATATGTTACAGAAACAATAATAAACACACGTGGAATCCTCAATCCATAGTTTTAAATATCAAGAAATCCATGCAAAGGCTCAAATCCACCGAAAAATGAAAAGAGAAATAAATGTGTAAATCATCAAATCTAACATCACTTTAAGCATCACACATAGCACTAAGCATCACAACTATTCGAAATCATCTACAACACTAACGAGAAAAAGAAAAATTGAGAAATAAAAATAATAATAATTACAAAAACCAAGCAAAATCCATCTAATGGTAAAGCAAAATTGTGATGATTGCAACATCAACCACAAAAATTCACAAAATAAGAAAGATCGTTCCACTTATAGATTGCAATAGGGATCCTCACAACATCACCTAGCCAATGCAGAACCTCCATAAAGTAAATTTTGATTTCTAAGGAGTAGGACCTAAGTATTTGGCGGCAATATAATTAAATTCAAATTACAATTCAATAAAATATCGAATTTTTCCGTTGCTTTTTTTTTATAATTAATCATTTCTAAAAAGTGACTTTGAAGCTCCTATATGCTTCGTCCCCCTCCACTCTCCAAATTTTTGAATAGCAACGTTGGTCATTCACCCTTTGGCTTTGATGACAATGAAACCAAACTTCAGTTAAATATCATCAACATATGGTAATTGATCCTTGAAGCATGGGGTTTGCAATGGTAGATATCGTGCCGAGGAACTTAAGTTTTTCGAGATCAAGATGATGAAGATCCCAATGCTGCAATGAAAATTTAGTTCCTAGAGTCAAAATACTAAGGTGATTCCTTCCTACGAACATGACCACGTTTTCTTGGTCGGAGATCCAACATTTTAGAGTTTCAAATTCTATTTCAACTGTTATTTTTGCATTGTAGAACAAGTATCCATCCAAATTTTTTCTTACCCAACCCCAAGGCAAATCTTATCATCCCAAATGCTTACTACATTTACTAGATTTCGATCGAGGGTCTTTATTACGATGACATTTTCTTGGTCGGAGATCCAACATTTTAGAGTTTCAAATTTTATTTCAACTATCATTTTTGCATTGTAGAACAAGTATCCATCCAGATTTTTTCCTACCTGACCCTAAGGCAAATCTTATCATCTCATATGCTTACTACATTTACTAGACTTCGATCTAGGGTCTTTATTTTGAATGTGATGGTAAGGTCACTTCTTATTGTTTTGATGAATTATGCCTATCATGATTATGGTAATTTTATTTTATGTAATTTTTCCTATTTATAAAATATTAGACAGTACAATACATAAAAACATGTATTAACATATTTTGGATAAGCTAGATGCTTTTAACCACAATTAGATGAATGTTCAAAATAGATATATTCAAAATTAATAATAATAATAAATAATTAAATATATCTTTCACTATTTACTTTTTCATGACGTCTAAAAATTGTTTTGCAGAGATCAATAGCATTTCAAATAATGCAATGTTAAATAGTACATTACATAACAATATCTTTACCCTTACATGACAATTTCTGTACCCTAATAACATGTTTACGGTTTAAAGAATTACCTTAAAATAGATTCTTCTGAACTAGATTAAATTAATTAAAAAAACCTATTCAAAATTTATTTTAAAATTTAAAATTATAAATTAAAAATAATAATAATTTAAAGCATCTCACACTATTTAAATTTTCGTGACCCCTATAAACTTTGTCGAAGCGGTCAATGTCACTTGGGGGATTTATATTTTCGAAGGTATTTTAGCCGTTCACATTTCTTATTACATGGTACAAACTTTCAAATCTTTACCGTTCACGTCTTCATTAAAGCGAAATGAATTTGTCAGTTTCATTCTTTTATGACCGTTCCGCTACACTCGTCGTTTTCAAGCAATTCATAATTTCATCACGGTGTGTTTGGTTCTTTTATAGCCGTTCTGGTTTCTTTTATATATTTGTTGGAAATTAATTCCAATTGCAAACAATGAACAGTTGGACATAAATATGATTTCCCGTAGATGTTCTAGCCTGTTCGATGCCGCAAAGTCGGTGCAGATATTTTGCAGATTAATGTGCATTAAATATGCAGAAATTAATTCCCCTACAACCGACTTGTTTTCAAGTGAGTAAGTCATCACTGCCTCTTCTGCAATAAATACGCGGATAAATATCAGCAGATATTTTGTTTAGTTTATTGTTTAAATCAGATATTTATTTTCCTATAAATGTAAACGCACAGGACTCTTGTTTTTATCACTAAGCAGAAAAGAACAACAGTTCTGTTTTCTGTCTGAGTGTAAGAAATTTTAGAATAGCAGTTATGTTTCTGAGAGAAGGTTAGAAGAACAAGAGTGTGTCTCTTCTGTAAATGCACAGCAGTGTTGAACCTGCGATTTTCTGAGATAGAGAAAATCGATTTTTGGAACTAAAGTGTTCCTCTTGTAACAGTTAAGTTTTCTATATCACCTTCTTTATTGTTTATGAATACAAGTTTACTGTTTTGTTGATTTTCAGTTGCTGTTACACCAAGTGCCAAAAACACTTTGTTATTACTCTAGAAGTCTATTAGTGACTTGACGCCAACTATTTTAGTTGCTGTTACACCAAGCGTCAATTTTCTTAAAGTGACTTGGCGTAAAAAACGTGTTGTCGTTACACCGAGTGGCTTGACGTCAAAAATCTCGTTGCTGCAACACCACGAGCAGCGTTGCTGCAACACCGAATTCCTGTTGCTGCAACACCAAGTCCAGAAAACAAAATTTTCAGTTTTCTGAGCAGAAACAGAGCATTTTTTTGTTGTCTGTTTGTTAAGGGATTTAGCAGAAAATTCCAACATGGTATCAGAGCTAGTTCAGGCTCTTTGAAGGCGTCAAAGAAGCTGAAGGAAGGTTCGTTGCTGCAACAGTTTCTTTAGCAGAGTGAAGACACAGTCAAGAAAGGATCCAAGGTATTTCTCAGTTATTTTGAAATATACAGCGAATTATTAGACTATATTTGAAGCATAGTTTAAAGTGCAAGGAATGGCCAGTGCTAGCACTAGCATGGGTATGTTTAATACTCAGCTCTCACTATTGAATGGGAAAAACTATGACTATTGGGCAATAGTTATGAGAGCCCTGTTTATCTCACAAGATTTATGGCAATTTGTGGAGGATGGTTTTGAAGAACTAGCAGATAAAAATGAGTTTAATAGCTTAACTCAAGCAGAGAAAGAGCTGTTGAAGAGCTATAAGAAGAAGGATGCTTTGGCTCTCTACTTCTTGTATCGAGTAGTGGATGAGAGTGTGTTTCCAAGGATAGCAGCAGCTACGACATCCAAAGAAGCATGGGAAACTCTCAAGACAACTTATCAAGGCATGGAGAAAGTAAAGACAGTAAAACCTCAGTTCATTAAGGAGGAAGCTTATGATGAAAGCTTAGAGAAAACAGTGAATGATAAAAATTGTTTGTCTCATGATGAAGATGATGAGGATGGATGAAATGCATCCCCAAACAGTAGCGCCAACACAAGGGCAGCAAGTCGCACCCTTGAGGAGAAGTGAATGTGCTTCTCCAAGCACAACACAAGAAGCAACAAATGAAGGTACAAATTCTTTGTTTGCTTTATCTAGTCATGTTGATGACCTTGTTCATTTCAAAAATGCAGTTGAAGATAGGAAATTGACAAAACCCATCAATGGGAGAAAGGAATTGAAGTTCCTTGAAGATCTGTTTAAATAATATGGAGTTCGATATGTAACTCTTGCCAAGATGGCTGAAATGGGCTTTACTGCCAACACCCTTGTCAATATGACAAAGGAAGAGATTGAAGATTTGATGAAGACCCTGGTAGAAATTTATCAGATGGATCTTCCTATAGGGAAGAGATATGAAATTACATCTGCCATGAGAGCAGAGAAGGAGCAAGTTGCTGATATTCTGACCAAACCATTGGATCAGAAAAGTTTCGAATTTTTGATGAAGTGTTTGGGTATGACTAATAACCGAGCAGTTGAAATTAAGGGGGAGTGTTGGAAATTAATTCCAACTGCAAACAACGAACAGCTGGACAGAAATCTGATTTCCCATAGATGTTCTAGCCTGTTCGATGCCGCAGAATCGCTGCAGATATTTTGCACATTAATGTGCATTAAATATGCAGAAATTAATTCCCCTGCAACCGACTTGTTTTCAAGTGAGAAAGTCATCACTGCCTCTTCTGCAATAAATACGCAGATAAATATCAGCAGATATTTTGTTTAGTTTATTGTTTAAATCAGATATTTATTTTCCTATAAATGTAAATGTATAGCAGTCTTGTTTTTATCACTAAGCAGAAAAGAACAGGAGTTCTGTTTTCTGTCTCAGTGTAAGAAATTTTAAAACAGCAGTTATGTTTCTGAGAGAAAATTAGAAGAACAAGAGTGTGTCTCTTCTGTAAATGCACATCAGTGCAAAACCTGCGATTTTCTGAGATAGAGAAAATCGATTTCTGGAACTGAAGTGTTCCTCTTGTAACAGTTAAGTTTTCTGTATCAGCTTGTTTATTGTTTATGAATACAAGTTTACTGTTTTGCTGATTTTTAGTTGCTTTTACACCAAGTGTCAAAAACACTTTGTTATTACTCTAGAAGTCTATTAGTGACTTGACGCCAACTATTTTAGTTGCTGTTACACCAAGCGTCAATTTTCTTAAAGTGACTTGGCATCAAAAACGTGTTGTCGTTACACCAAGTGGCTTGACGTCAAAAATCGTGTTGCTACAACACCACGTGCTGCAACACCAAATTCATGTTGCTACACTGAATCCTGTTGGTGCAACACCAAGTCCAAAAAACGAAATTTTCAGTTTTCTAAGAAGAAACAGAGCATTTTTGTGTTGTCTGTTTGTTAAGTGATTTAGCAGAAAATTCCAACAATATTAACCCTTCTTGCTTTCGAGAGTTTTATAATTTCTCAAAGCCACAATGAAAATCATTTAACTGGGCGAACAACATTGTAGCGCAAATACTTCCTTATTTCATTGTTGTTTCGTTAGCAAATTTTGATAATATAATGGTACTTTAAAGAATTGTTAGTGAGAACTCATTTTGTTTTTTTTTTTTTTTTCTATTTCAGGTATAACCCCAGAAGCTGCGTAGGTCAAAGAGGTTGGCACTGCATTGCTTGCTCAGAGTTCCATATAAATCGCACTCCCGCCTCAAAGCTGTGTGCAAAAAATGGAAAGATATAGTGAGTAGTCGAGGGTTTTATATGGACCGGCTGACCTCTGGAACGAGTGACCACTTGATCTGTATGATTCAGCATTTGAGACATCCAATACCGCGCACTAAATATAAGTATAAGTATACTACCTGCAGAGTAATAGTATTCGACCCTCTCAGGCGCACGTGGGCAATGCTACGTCCAATTCCAGACTTCCCTATGGAGTTCCATTGTATTGCAAGGGCGTTTGTCTTAACGGGAAGCTGGTTATCATGGGCGGACGACATCCAGCAAACTTGGAAATCATGAACAGAGTTTATTTTTTCGATTTCGTCTCTGTCAAGTGGCGCCAAGGAGCCGACATGCACACACCAATGATCGGCTTCGCCTGCTCCGTATCCTCCTCCACTGGGCTTATCTACGTTGCCTGTGGGAGAGATGACCAAAATGATTTGCTAGCAGCAGAGGCTTACAATGTTGAAGAAGACAAGTGGGAAATTCTGCCTCCAATGAGGGATGAAGGAGGCTACTGTCGTGGAGTTTTTCTGGGAGAAAAATGGTTTGTATTCGGGGAAATGGAATTAATGCAGAAATTTATGATCCAAAGACAAGGCTGTGGAGACGAGTGGATGATATGTGGAGAGGAGTGGTATCGTTCAGGTTGGAGTCGTTAGTTGCTTCTGGGCGGCTGTATACCTTCACTGGACGAGAGTTGATGAAATATAACGCGGAGGAAAACGATTGGGTTGTCGAAACTTTTATTCCCACAAAAAAATGTAGTTCTGTGTGCACTGCAGAGTTGCGCGGCCATGTTTTTTCGAGTAAACGTTCTAACAGTTTTCGTCGTCAGGTTTGTTGTCTCTTAAACGAGTGGATGATATGTGGAGAGGAGTGGTATCGTTCAGGTTGGAGTCGTTAGTTGCTTCTGGGCGGCTGTATACCTTCACTGAACGAGAGTTGATGAAATATAACGCGGAGGAAAACGATTGGGTTGTCGAAACTTTTATTCCCACAAAAAAATGTAGTTCTGTGTGCACTGCAGAGTTGCGCGGCCATGTTTTTTCGAGTAAACGTTCTAACAGTTTTCGTCGTCAGGTTTGTTGTCTCTTAAACCTGTCAACTGACGACTTCATTGAATTGTACGTACCTGAAAAGTTTCAGGGCATAGCTACAGCCGCCGCAACCCTGGAGATCTGATATTGTCCGTCATCTTTGTATATCTATGAGCCAAGCGTATTATCCATCATATTTGTATTATTGATTCGCCAAGTGTATGTTTTAGAAAACCCAATTAGCAGATAAAGTTGAGGGCATTATCATCAGCCAACCAAATCTTTTGTGATGGTTTTCCTTTTTAAAAATGTTTTTCTCTTGAGATTTGACATTTATTTTACCGTCACCGTTATATTAGGGAAACAATGCAGAAATTTATCTGTGATTTATTAATTTCAAGGAACCTTTACTATCATTCAAACAAACAAATTGACCAACAACTATACTTACACAAATGAAGAAAATGTAAAATAATTAAGTTATTCGAAATGTGTTTTTTTTTCGCAAATTTATATTAGTATGAGCTCAAAATATAAAAGCATGAAGATACACCTTATGCGAGATAATCATGCTTCTAGTGATTTCACCTTAGGTGATCTCTTTCTAGCACAGTAGAAATCAGAAATCTTGACCACTTATAAAGTAGAAAATATAACCTTTATAAAATTGATCCTCAAATAAAAGTGTTATGGTAGAGAGTAGGATCTTTGGCACTTACATTTCATTGGAGACAACTCTTATTTTTGGCACTGCCCTCTCCAAAAAGAATGTTGTTAATGTGGGCTATGTTTGACCTTATTATAGGTAGAAGTAATGCCATTTTGCTCCTCAGATTCCTCTTTGAAAATCTTTCAAAACCCTCCCTAATAGGTTTTTCATCTTGCAACTAAGGGTAATGAAGTTAATGGATTTAAGGTATGGTTTATGTTGTTGTTAGTGTGACTAAAGGAACTATTGGACTACCTCCTCCAGGAGAGAAAGAGATCTTGTAAAAGAAAGAAAATACCATCACCAATATTTGAAGGGATAGCAGAATGGTAAATGGTTATAGCCTTTTGTACTTCGGACTTGGTGTGAGTTTTATCTTTAGGTCCATGACCACTTCACATTTTCCAATTGCACATGAATTATCATAACTCAAGATAGAAAAACTAATTACAGAGGCTAAGACTCAACACACTAGAGAAAGAGATATATAGACAGAGGATGTCATCAATAATACTGAAACAAGAATATGAAGAATACCTAAATTTTAAAATACTCTAATAAAGAATAAATATAAAAGAGAAATGAGATGGCAGATAGGGATTCTAAAGCAGGGTAAAACTTCAAACACTTTCCAACACACCACAAGTCATGCACCCAACAAAGATTGTACACTGAACTCGAACGCAACGAATAAATTCAAGAGCAAAAGCGATGTGAATAGAGACATAAGCGTAAAGAAATACCCCATTGTAATCATCCCAACAAAGATTGTACACTGAACTCGAACGCAACGAATAAATTCAAGAGCAAAAGCGATGTGAATAGAGACATAAGCGTAAAGAAATACCCCATTGTAATCATCCCACATGGACTGCAACAATAGAAAAATTGATCCCTAAACAACATCCAATGAGAAGTCTCATGGATACAACCATCATTGCCCATTTATTAGCCATCATGCTCTCTCAACGATCACTAAGCCATCCAAGAGCAATAGACCAAATTAGACATAAACAAAAGCGTACCATTCCAACACCAATGTCTTAGATAGACTTTCATGATCTAAGAAAAAGTCAAAAACAAGTTCGAGATATTACAAGTAATTCCTCATGCAGAGTCCCCTCGACATCCTAAGACCCCAAAAGAAATCAACTTGCAGCGGGGGATGGTCCATATTACACCATAAAAGTTGCAGAGGGAACAACGCGGAATGGAAGATGAGACGAGAATGAGTACTTGTCATGTTCATAAATTAATGAATGTTTGCATGTTTGTATGTGGGATGGTCCATATTACATCATAAAAGTTGCAGAGCGAACAACGTGGAATGTAAGATGAGACGAGAATGAGTACTTGTCATGTTCATAAATTAATGAATGTTTGTGTATGGGGCTCTAGCCATGGCATTCCCTTCTTAATTTTTTCATGACACCATGGGGTGGTGGGCTCACATATAACCTCATACACCAAGTGAATTAAGGGAAGCTGAATGAAATGTTTTAATCATATATATATTTTTTAATTACTTTCTATAATATATGTATGTGTGTATAGTTAATTAGAGTTTAGATACTAAAAGATTATATTTATGTATCAGATTGTTTATATTAAATTATTTTATATTATTAAAGATATTTATAAAATATAAATCAATATTATTTCGGTTTGTTTATATTAAATGATTTGATATTATTAAAATATTTATAACTTTAATTAATATTATTTAATATTGTATAATGAAACATTTTATTTATAGTTGATAATTGAATTTTTTATTTTTATTAATATTCTTTGGATTGTGTTTATCAATTTTATATAAAAATTGAATGAATCACATATTCCATTATACTAAGATGTAATTGATTATTTTACTTTTAATTTGACTAGTACTCTTACTTCTTACAAATTTTTCATGATAGATTGTTTTTTTTGAATTTCCTTCCCATCACATTTGATATTTCTTTTTACCTATCATTTTTATATCGTTGGTTATATGGGATTTTTCCCTCCCTTTTTGTTACAAACACAAAAGCTATTTTTTTATTGATATAAGTTTTTTGTTTTGTCTTATAAAGAAAAATTTAATTCTAATTTGACCATAAAGCATTATTCAA
Source organism: Pinus taeda (assembly GCA_000404065.3). Lineage (NCBI taxonomy): Eukaryota > Viridiplantae > Streptophyta > Pinopsida > Pinales > Pinaceae > Pinus > Pinus taeda. The sequence continues at coordinate 85,475 of APFE031132907.1, forward strand.
TGAATGTTTTATAATATTTCAAAAACATCAAACATTTTGAATTTTGGGAAGAGCCTTTATGTAGAAATCACATAGTGTAATTTTTGCCAACTCTTTTCGAACAAATGTGGTTCATGGTCATATGAAGAGCGAGATTGTGGCCAAGACTTAAATAAAGAGCAATGTAGAGACCATAATATCATGCAATGTCTATATTAAACTACTAGTTATTAAAAAAATAATATTTAATCAACGATATTAATTTATTAATATCAACTATTATTAAATAAATGTTATTAATGGTTAATAATAAAAAAATATATAACTAAAAACAAACAGAGTCAAAGTCTAAACAAGAAGCAAAGTCAAAAAAATGTAAAATGGAGTCAAGAACCTAATTAGTAAATAATGAACTCAAGCTAAATTAATAAAAAAAAAATTAAGTATAGGGGGTTTATGCAGTGCATTATATTAGATATCATTTTTGGGATTCAACTGCGTTAAGTAAGTCATTCACGTATGACCATTTCCATGAGAGGTAGTCGTAAGTGACTAATTTTTCATGATTTGAATAGTTCACTTAGCACTCATTACATCGGGTGATGCTCATAGGGGTGAAGAAGTGGGATTGAAACTGGTGAAAGAAATCACATAGTGTCAACCATCACTTCCGTGGCTTGCACCCGGTAAGCAGGACTTCCTAGGAGGTCACCCATCCCAGATCGCCTCTGGCTCAAGCGCGCTTAACTGTGGAGTTTTCCCCACAATCAAGCCCACTTAAAATTAATTGAAAATAAAAAAAACAAAATAAAAATAATAAGTAATGAAAATAAAATAAAATAAATCATAAGTCAAATAAATATAATTAAATTCACGGAAGGAAATAACAATAAGAGGGAGAAATGAAGGAGTGTCAATGATAAAATATGAGGTTGAGGCCCACTAAAAAGGGAATACGCAAGTACTAAAAGGAGCAAAGAAAAAACATGATGATAATTACTTAAGAAGACAATAAAGATGAAGAATATAAAGTCTAACGAGAAAGGCCACCAATACCTATGAAGATAAATAAGCAAACAAAATAATTCAAAAAGAAACTAACAAAACTAGGAGGACAAGATAGCGACCCCACTTTTCCTAATATTCCAACCATCGTCTCTATTCAAATTATTGGGACTTTTTTCAATTTATAGGGCCTCCCTCAATTTACGATGATGGAAATGATTAACCCTAGCAATGCCTTGGGCCTACTCAATGCAGATGTGATGCTTATATTTATATGCATGCTCTACCAAAGAAGAGAAGGGAGTCCTGCCATGCTTGATGTTAGTGGCATGCTCACGAATCTTTTCATTAATCAAGTGATTAGTCTCACCAATGTAGGGAGTTCCACATGAGCATGGGATAATGTACACACCCTTTGTATTCTTTGGGTTCACTGGGTCCTTGACAGATATAAGGGAGCTCTCGATGGTATTTAAAGGTCTAAAGGTGGAGGGCACCTTATGCTTCCAAAGGATCCTTGTAATGTTGTAATTGGTCCCTTGGATGAAAGTGAGATGAACACCCAACAATTGAACCTTTGATTTTTCCTAGCCCTAGGACCTTTTTCACTATAAATATTTGGGGTTCGTACCCATTGAGTTAATGAAGGAAATCAATTAGGAAGTAATGAAGTACATGCACATTCTGGGTAAATCAAAATAGTAAGAAAGTTTGACCAATTAAGAGAGCACCAGAGAGGAAGACCCAAAAAAGGAGGCTTTATGGATTGATAGTTGGAAATAGAGAGCTGAGAGAGGGAGGACAAACTTGGCTACCAAATGTTATCAATGACCTGGTATAGTCTCCCTCTGGGATTTAGGGTGAGACTAGTAACTGAGTCATGCTAGAAACTTAAAAAAAATGTATAGTTAACACAACTGTAAAGTACCATTAAAATAAGGAGTAAACTGGAACAATTAAATTTGTAAACATATCCTTTAACATATGAGTATAAAATAGTTAGTTCACATAAATCCATGAAGTACATACACATATCAATGATAGTATTCATATTGCAAAAATAAAATGTGCATATGCGACTGCATAGATAGTGGTTCCACAATAAATCATATATACTATTATGTATTGTGTCGCGAGGAGAAGAAGCTTGTAATACACAAAAATATTACAATTTTGTGCTGACATAAGTATAGCCGACCCAACGTTTCAAATGAAACTTAGAAAATATTATCATGCACATATAACGTTCAGTGGAAAATTATTTGTAATCAGAAAAGATGATTAGTGGTAGCTATCACAAGTGATATAACCCTCAAGGAAGTTAAATTTAAGAAACTGTATGTAAATTTTATAGGATATGTTCCCTCATTGTTTGGAAAATCATTATTGCTTCCACAACTGAAATGAACACATGTAATGGAAATGAAGATGATTGGGCTATGGCTTGGGAATCAAGACAATTAAAAATAGGCATTCTCGATGGGAAACCTACCTATAAAACCCTAGCAGAGTTGTGGCAGACCCAAAAAACCATTCATGAAGCTAAGACGAGAGAATCATCGAGTTCACCTATCAACATTTAAGAAGAAATTGTTAAGGAAAATTTGGGAAATTTTTTGAGAGGAGGATGTTATGCATAAAGAAATTAAACATAAAAATCCTACCATATTTTTCTATTCAAATAGAATGTAAAAATTGATATATACTCTTATCATGGACAAATAGAAGGCCATCTTCCACATGTGTGTTGCATAAACTTGGCAATATTTAATGATATTCCTCTTTAGTTGCATGGCTGGTATTTCTCTAAGAGTTATGGGTCTTGGGATTCCATATACTTTCCTTTGTTTCTCTTCTTCATGAAGACAAGAAAATGTTGTATTATAGTAATCAAGTATTGCTTGATGTTTTTCCAACCAATCCATGCCAATTAGGAAACCATATGATTTTTCTGAAACCATCTCAGAAAAAGATAGAAAATATAGATAAACACCTTCAAAATAAGCCTCTTCAAGGGGGAAACCTCCTTTACATTACAGAAATGAATAATTCTTGGATGATACAAATGACAAGACCTTATTTCTATATATAGGAGTCTAAGGGGTCATAATATAATTAGAGCCGACATAACAATAATAATGTAAGGGCATAATAATAACAATAGTGCGCTTCTATGGGGCACAATAATAACAATATAGAAACTAAATGGGAAAAAAAATATAATAAGGGGGTTGTACTATAACAATAAGGGGTTACACTAGTAATATAGGGACCTAACATTCCCCTTTCCTTCAAAAAGTGTTGTCCTCAATGCTTGAGTAGTTCTTGATGCTTCTGTATAAAATTCTTATCGTCCCATGTGGAATCTTCAGCGGTTAAGTTCTTCATCTTAATGAGATACTCTCAAATTGATCGATTTTGTAGTTGTCAAGTTCTTGTTTTTGTGACTATTCCAGGTTCCAATATGATTTTTCCTTCCTCATCAAGTTCTGGAAATATTGTTTGAACTGGGATCTTCTGCCAATTTTGAATGAGTGGCCACACTTCTCCGTCCTTTTTCCATTCAACCCTTGCTTCATTTATCCAATTTTGTTGGATAATATAAATAGAACAAGACAAAGTTTCCACATCCTCATCCTTTTCTTGAGAGTGCATTTGCAACAACATTTTCCTTCCCATTTTTGTCGATGATTTCAAAGTCATAACACAACATTTTTGTGACCCATTGTCTATGTTCTTCTAAAGATAATATTTGTTTTCAAAGGTATTTATGACTATCATGATCCATTTTTACCTTGACGTGTCTTCCCATTAGGTAAGGTCGCCATTTCTTAAGTGCATGTAGTATTTCCAACATTTCCTTCTCATAAATAGCTTGTTTGAGATGTAGCCGTTAAAATACCCAATTGCCTACATCAAAACTTCTTTCACTATGATGTTGATATGCATGTTGTTTCATTCAATTCTGCACCAAAGTGGCATTATCCTTTAAAAGTTGGAGAACTTGTTGTTGATGCTCAATGTGATCTTTCAATACTTGAATCTTTTTCTTCTTGATATGTCCTTTTATCTTGAGAGTATGAGTGATAATTTCTTCCAATGCATTACAAGATATGGTCAGATTCATTTCTTCTTTCTCAATGTGATATTTCACTTCTTGAACTTTTTTCTTCTTGATATGTCCTTGAATCTTGAGAGTTTGAGGAGTGGTAATTCTTGCCAGTGTTTTACAAGATATGATCGTGTTCATTACTTCTTTCTCTGGGGTTGATTCCTCGTGTATATCCTCTTCTTTTGATGTTTCATGATCCTTTTCTTTGTCTTCTTCACAATCTATGTAAAATAATTTCTTCTTAGCACACTTATGAGCTTTAGTGTTTTTGGTATCACAAATGTAACAAAGACCTTTTTCTCTTTTTTATTCCAATTGTTGTGGCATAAACCTTATAGGTTATGGAAGGCTAGGAGAAAAAAAACTTCCATATTTATAGTTGTGAGTGGTAGAATTCCTTGTTTCCATAATTCTGCTTTCAATTTTTCTTGCCAACCTGAATGCGTTCTCCAATGAATGAGGTTCTGAAAGACGAACCTCATGTTGAATGTTATTCTTTAAAGTCCCTATGAAGAGATCAATCCTTTGCTTTTCTAGAATATCATTTACCCTTATATTCAATTTTTGGAAGTCCTTATTATGCTCTTCCATTGAAACCTTTTGTTTGAGATTTATCAATTGTCTAAAGAATGTGTTGCTCTTTCTATCCTCGTAATGTGTTATCATTTCCTCTGTGAAAATTGACTAAGTGACAAGTGGTTTACTGGAACAAAGTGCTTTATACCATAAAAATTGATTCAATTCTAAATATAAAGATAAAATATGTACCTTTTGTAAGAATGTGTTGCTCTTTCTATCATCATAATGTGTTATCATTTCCTCTGTGAAAATTGACTAAGTGACAAGTGGTTTACTGGAACAAAGTGCTTTATACCATAAAAATTGATTCAATTCTAAAAAAAAAGATGAAATATGTATTGTTTGTAATAGTCATACCTCATGTATAAATATTGTTCCATTTATAGTATCCAATTTGCGTCATCCTTGCCATCAAACTTCCTCATATCGCCTTTTCTTGATTTTAGGAGATCAATCTTGAAATGACTATAGCTCTGTATTTTAGATTGCCAAGGTCTAAAATTGCGATCTACACTATCTCTCTGTGTCCTCTTGCAAATGCCACTAGTCTGATTGAAAGTGGATTCTCCAAGAAATAGCTATGCCCAATCGCCCAAGATGACCTACTTATATACTTTTTTAGAAGAGTGAAGTTGTACGAAGTTCCACGTGTTACTGTTTTGACCTTCAGATCTGAAAAAAAAATACACAAAAAGTACATTTTGTCCTCTTTTTGTAACTTCTTACGAAATTTTAATCCAATGCTCAATGATAAAGTTATGACGATTTTCCCAAGGTGGCCTGTTTAGAATGTAATTCGAGAGTATGCAAAAACCTAAATTCCTCAGATTATATATCTGAAAATATAGCGATACAAGATTTGAAATTCAGACCCAACATTCACCAAGATTTCTACTCAAATGGGTTTTAATTTTAGAGTATGAACCTTCGTAGAAAAATATTAAAGCGAAAATTCCACGATGACTTTTTTGAGATGAAATTCTGGAGCTTGCAAAAAACCTAATGTCCTCATATCATATCTCTTAAAATATAGCAAGAAAATATCTAAAATTCGGACTCAAGGTTTAGACTGATTTCTTATCAAATGGGTTTTTTTAGCTTCTGAAACGTCGTAGCGAAAATTCCATCACGACCTGTTTAGAGCAGTGAAACCATAGAATCCATAGGTCTGATACAAAATGTTATGAAACCACCTTACAAAAAGATAGAAAATATAGATAAATGCCTTCAAAATAGGCCTCTTCAAGGTGGAAACCTCATTTGCATTACACAAATGAATAATTCTTGGATGATACAAATGATAAGACCTCCTTTCTATATATAGGAGTCTAAGGGGTCATAATATAATTAGAGCCAACATAACAATAATAATGTAAAGGCACAATAATAAAAATATGGGGACTAGATGGGCACAAAAATGTAATAAGGGGGTTGTACTAAAAACAACAAGGGATTACACTACTAGTATAGGGACCTAGAAATGATCCTAATCATGTCACGCTTAAATATACATTTATATTTAACCCACTGATACTTATGGGATATCCCTATAGTATATATATATAGGATATATATATTATTTATATGTAATATCATTATAGATTCTGGTATGACTCATTTAGTTGGTATTTGTCTCACCTCCACTTTCTTTTCTTTTGATGGGGAATTCTATGAGAAAATTTGCGGTGTCACCATGGATTCTCCCCTCTTACTTGTTGTAGCTAATCTATTCATGGAGGATTTTGAATCTAAGGCCTTAGCTTCCTCTCATCTTCTTCCTAAGATGTGGAAGAGGTTTTTGGATGACACTTTTGTCACCTGGTCCCATGGAAAGGAAGTGTTGGAAATTTTTTTCCCTCATCTTAACGATCAATCTAGTTCCATAAAGTTTACCATGGATTTTGAAATTAATGGTAGCCTGCCCTTCCTTGATGTTCTCCTCTCAAGGAATAATGACAGATCTTTTTCTCATTGAGTGTTTCATAATAAAATTCTCACACGTCAATATCTACATGCGAACTATCATCATTTCCGAGCTTAAAATCTTGGTGTTCCCAACAGCTTAACGACTACAACTTTAAGAGTTTCTATATTATGATAATTGATATACTAATATATTATATAATCATATATTAGATTAGTACACTAATATATATAATAGTAACTAATATATATCCTTAATATATATTAATTACCTATATAATTTAGCTCCACTAGATGAAACAGGTATACTATATCATGATTGTTATCTGAACTATGTTAATGGTGTTCAGATAATCATATATATATTAAAAAATTATTATGTTTTTAGGACTATAATAAATATATTTAATTTATACTTATACAAATTTATCTATTGTTCAAATTTAATAACTATGCGAAGGAGCCATCGCCAACTTATATAAAAGAAAATGTTATATATGTCTTTTTTCATTAAACATCTTAACTTCATCAATTCTATAAAAAAATTAAAATTAACAAATATATTTATTTCTATAATAAATAATAGAAAGATAAAATTTAAATTATTATGATTCTTCTCCTAATCAATTTAATAATTATATAAAATGTGGCAAACCCCAAATGAGATTGGTTACTATTAAGTTATTTTTATGTATTCTTTTAAATTTACATGAGGCCGTGAGTAAATTGGCTCGGTGAGCCTAGTGAAATTTATTTATTTATTTATATTGCATATGAATGTTATGAGGAACATAGAGTTGGAATTCAAGAAGGCTAACCTGTAACGAATTCCAACTTATAGACAATTATGACAGTTGCTACACTCTTGCTAGGAGAAAAGGAAAATATCATAGGAAAGAGGGGTTCTAATTTTCATGTATTGTGGGAAGACAGAAGAGAAAAATATAATCTGTGGTACTGGCAGAATGCTACCTAGAGGTAAATCTTGAGATGAACTTGAGCCAGTGGAGAACCTCGAACAAACAGATTTCTAATGGTAATAGAATGGATGGTGGTCCCAATGTCTTTTACCTGTTAGAATGCCTAAGTTTGCTCTGTTGTGTTTCTAGGTGAAAATGAAAAAGACAATGAGAGATTAGGATAGTGGTTAGTTACCCTAACCCTCCATAATTGAACCATATTTGTTGAATCTATAATCGTACGATCGACGAATGACATCAATAAAATTCAACCTCTAAAAATCGATACATGTCAGTAAAGAACCATTTAAGAAGTTTATGTAGGGTTGAGGCTTTGATGTAGATTTCATGGGTTAAGGTTTGTGACCAAAAGAATGGGTGGGTGAATCCGAGTTTGAATCATATAAAGAAAAATACAATATACATTGTAACATTCCCAAATAATCCATGTTATATTGTAAGCTTCATAAAATTAAATCATGAATCTAATTAAGTCATGAATCTATGTTATATTGTAAGCTTTATAAAATTATATCATGATATGTGACCTAGGTGAGTATGCACATTTCATAATACACGTAATCATTGACCTACATCATGCTTAGAAATAAACCATGATAATTTACCTTATTAATACTTCTTTTCGCTATAGTTTTCTTGTGTATTGGGTAAGTTTATGTGACAAGTGGTTTCAGAGGCACGGGTTCCAGTAGTGCAACCTTCTGGGAAACAACAAGTAACCAAAGTATTCATGATGCACATCAGAGAATGCATGACTATCTGAAGGAACATGAGGAGGGAGTTGGAGCCACCCCACCCAGGGGAGCCTTTGTTAGATTTGGGTCCAATCTAGAGATGTGGGCCTAGTTGGGAGAAGGCACCACAAATGTGAATGCAATGTTGTTAGAGAATTTTCAACAGTTGAGTGTTGAGATGAAAAATTTAAGGGTTGAAAATAAGAGATTAATATTGGAGCATGAAAGGATATTGAAGAGACTCTCCTGTATAAAAAAAATCATAGGAACCTAGATCCTAGAAAAGATAATGTAAATCGAGAAGACACGCGATGACAAAAAAGAGAACATATAGAAAATGAAGAAGCTCAGATGGATAATGAGGAAGGGTCTGATAGAAACTCTGGTGATAAAGGATCCAAGATGCCGAAGACAGAACTGTAGGGAGAGTTTAAAAAAATAAATCCCCCACAATTTGATGGTGAAGTAGAAGAGGTTGTTGAAGCCTGGTTAATCAACATGAACAAGTATTTTCATATTTATGAGTATGATGATAACATAAAATCTAGACTAGAAGTCTATCAATTCCATGGTAAAGCGACCATATGGTGGGAATAAATCAAAACAATTTGCAACGTTTATGAGCAAGAAGTGACTTCGGACACTTTCCAGAAGTTGTTCAAGGATAAATAGTGAAAGGAAATATTTTATGATGAGAAGGCAAAGGAGTTTCATGATTTAAAATTGGGCCTACATTCCATGGGTGAATTTGTAACCAAGTTCACATCACTGTTATGTTATCTCCCCTATATATGGGAGGAGAAAGAAAAGGTGCAACACTTTACAAGAAACCTACCAATGTAAATGAAGGAGAGACTTGAATTTGATAAACCCAATATAATGGACAAAACCATAAGGAAACTTCATACATTCTATCAGAATATGTGGCACAAGTGAGAAAACAACAAAGGTTGGATGCGTAAAAAGGGACACAATTTTTTTTTGAACAATAATAAAACCACTAAGTTCTCTATCAGTAAATCTATATCGAGGAAACAAGTGGGAGGATCCTCAAGGAGAAGCGAGTAGAAACCTAAATCACCTAATGAATTTAGACAAGCTTAAGTGTCAAATAAATTATAAATTGGATAGTCATAGAAAACACCCCTATAGTGTTGGGGTTGTGGGGAACCTCACTATTATAGGAATTTTCCCCACCAAGCTAGAACATCACCAAGTGCAAGTATTCAAGAAGCCTCTATAGTAGGAGAGATGGTAGGAAATATACTAATAATTAATGTAGCCCTAGAATATTGTCAAGAACAATATCAAATTTTGATGGTGGAATTTGAAGTTAAGATAGATAACAATCATATATCAATTTTAATTGATCTAGGTGAAGGTCTTAGTCATGTAATTCCAAAATTAGTTGAGTTATGTTAATTACTGAGTATTAAGTTTAAAAATTCTTGGTTACTACAATAGACTACTAGGGCAAAACAGAGGGTATCCACCAAGGTGGAAGGTTGTCCTGTAGAGATGGGAGGAAAACAAATTAAGGTAGATTTCAATGTGTTACCTTTAGGATCCTACGATGTTCTTATTGGGATGGATTTGTTGGAAGGGAATTGGACCCTAATAAATTGTAAAGATAGAACAATTAATTTCCTCATAGAATAAGGGAACAGATAGGAAACTCAGGGTGTTAAAAGAGATATCAAGTTGTGATTTATTACTGCTAATCAATTGAATAAATGAGCGAGGAAAGGTTGTCAAATATTTTAACTATAGGTGGGTTATACCAACAATAAGGATAAGTTGGCTTCTACGGAAAACATACCTATAGTTCAAGAATTTCTGGATGTGTTCCCAGAAGATATTTTGGGATTTCCACCAAAATAAGTATTTATTTTACCGTAGAATTTATTCCTAGAGAAACCCAATGTCAAAAGCCCATTACCATATGAGAATCCCCGAATTCACTGAACTCATGATTTAGTTACAAGAAATGCTCGATAAAGTGTACATTTGTCTGCGTGTATCACCCTAGGGATCACCAGTGTTGTTCACAAAGAACAAATATGGTACGTTACGATTATGTATCGATTATAGACAGTTAAATAAATTAGCGGTCAGTAATAAGTACCCTCTACCAAGAATTGAGAATTTGTTTGACCAAGTTAAAGGTGCTTTAGCATTCACTAAAATTCACCTATAGTCTGGGTATCACCAAATTATAATTAAGGATTAGGATTTCTATAAAACAACGTTTAGAACCTGCTATGGTCACTATGAACTTATTGTGTTTCCTTTTGGGCTTAAAAATTCTCCTGTGACTTTCATGAGACTAATGAATGGGATTTTCCACCCCTGTCTAGATAAGTTTGTTTTGATTTTTATTGATGATATTATGGTCTACTTGAAGAATTCATAGAGGAGCATAAGGAACATCTGCGAATAATTCTGCAAACTTGAAGAGAGAATCAACTTTATGCTAAATTCAGTAAATGTGATTTCTTCAAGGATTATATTAAATATTTTGGACACGTAATATCCTATGAAGGTATTTTTATTTATCGAGAAAATCTTAGAACTATCTTGGACTGGTCAATTCCTAGAAATGTTGTGGACATTCGATCTTCTATGTGTTTTCCTTGATATTATCACCATTTTATTGATGAGTTTTCCATAATTTCTTACCCCGTAACATCCCTATAAAATAAAGGGAGGATTTTTGAATGTACAGCTATGTCAACATAGTTTCGGGCAATTGAAACATTTATTGACATAAAATCTGGTATTAAAAGTAGTTGATCCTGAAATGGAATTAATAGTATGCACATATGCATGTCTGGGACGGGTGGGAGTATTTTTGATATAGGAGGGTAAAGTGATCACTTATGAATCATATAAATGTTTCAGTTTTAGGGTGAGGTGAATTATCAACCATAAAAAGGTGGCCTCCCTCCTTCTAAGGCCATAACATTGGCAGTGTTGGAAACCACTAACATACAGGGGATATACTTGATATGAAGTCCTAAGTAGTCCTCACATCATTTGGCATAGGAGTCCCATCCGGAATTATGCTTTGACTGCCATTAACTTGGATATTTTCCCTAGCTTGAGTAGTCAGAATGAGAGATTATTGTACATGTACCTTAGAATGAGCAATAGACTGTGCCCTGTGGTATGTCCAATTGTTAATTCATAAGGAGTCTTGTACTTATAAATGATCAAGAGAGTGCACCTTGTGATATGTTCAATTGTAAGTTTATTTTTCTATAGAGAAAAAAGTGAGTCTTTAAAGAAAAGTAATAGTACTAATCTAGTAAAGAAACACACACATAAACAAGAAAAATTTGTTAGTCATCAAACAAAATGATTCACATAGATGTCAGGACCATTATAATAACCAAAACACATTTCCAACAAGTTGAGCACCAAAGCCACCGAAATAGTTCAATTTCCTTAGTACATATGTAGGCCAACATAAACCACAATCATTTGAAGAATAGTCCCAAAACATCCATGATCTATGAATGAAAATGTGTTGGCCAAATGGCTTCAAGTATTAAGTAGAAGTTTCAATATACATACATACAAGAACATCACTAACTCTAATAGTGGAGCATTAGAGACACTATTTTCTCTCCAAAATAACTCTCTATCTCTATCTAATGCCTTGTGGGAGAATCCAAGCTGAAATTCACTTTACTTTGAGTAATGAGACTTCTTTTATAGCTAGAGGCATGACCTTTCATATCCTCACAACTCTTGAATTTCTCAAATGTCTTTTTAACTTCTTATGACCTTTGGACTTCTATACAACCCTTAGAATTCTACGTGACTTTTGGAATTCTTCGTGAATTTTTTAATTACATGTGTATTTTGGACTTCTTCATATGGCTCTTGTGTACATTTATGACTCTTGCTTCTACATTTCTTCTTACAATAGTTACATAGTTACATCATTAGGAGGTAACAACATGAAAAGTCATTAAAATTAATGTCTTGTATTCATAGGGACTGACGACATGGACTTTTTAAGAGGTGACAATGCTACCATTTGTACCTTCAATCTTGTGTGCAAATTTTGTGTTGTTGTTCCTTTTACCCTCCAAAGGGTTTTGTAGTGTTTCTGATCTACTTTCACCATCTGGATTCCAGTGATCTTCATTTGGTTTCATTATGTGTTCTTTGACATTGAATACTCCCTCAAACTATTCCCTTTGATGTATCACCTCATGCATCCTTATCATGTTGTTCTGGAATACCTGCAACTAAGATTAATCATAGAAAGAAAAACATTAGCCGAAAAACCTCCTATTCTACATGTTTCATGTAAATTTTCTGATCCTGGCTCATTAGTGCACTCAGGAAGAGAGAAGAAGGTTTTCTGGGCATAGGGCACATTGTTAAGGGACAAGGGCTAAGTGCCTCATGCTTGAGTATGTCTTTTTAACTGAACTGAGAAGCGAACTCTTGATGGATGGCAGAGGGTGCAGGCTGAAGGATGAATGGGGTTCAGTAACGCTTGTTGTTCCCCTTGCACTTAATTAGAAATTATAAGTGACAAGGAGGGTGTAGGGTGTAATGTGAAGGTTGTAGGAAGACCAATGTTCACTGATGATGCATGATGCAATAAGATGAGGGTTTCATGAAGGCACAAGACACAGTACGAAGAGGGAAGGAAGGATTGCCTATTTACTGATGATGTACCATGCACTTGCAAAGAAATACATTTTCTTTAAGGTATATGGGAACAAATCGCTCTTTGCTCTGATAAAGCATATTATGGGATTTTCAATAATAGAAACTTAGGAGGAGTTCGAGTACTTTGGTATTCCTATATGCTAAATTCTAAATTTAAGTCAAATTTTTACCAATGGGGATATTATTGGCTTAATCCAACTAGAGATGTAGATTGTATTCAATTTGTTTTGTTATCACTTCCCTGATTCCGATTCTAAGCCCTTTTAGACCTGTTGTGAATAAAAAAGGTAAGTTTTTAAGAGAGAAAACCAATTCTATTAAAAAGAGGAAAATATAACATAAAAAAAAAAATCATCTTGTCAAATGGTTCACTCTGCTCACACTCAAGTCGAATGGTTGGTTACGTAGTAGAGATACATTAATAACGAACATGGAAATTGGGTAAAAAAGAGTTTATATATTTATACCTTAGTCTGATGATTGGTAGAAGAAGGTTCTTAATTTTAGAAACTTGTACGATGATCAACTATGATATTTTTATTCTTGCATTTGTGATCAGAAAAGTTCACATATTTTGAAGCTTGTATCATCATCCATCTTTCTTATTAAGGAGGATGTAACCTAGATTCTAGGTAATGGGATGAAGATGGATAACCAAAGTTTTGGGATCCTTAATGTCACTCCACTATCTTGAAATCCAAAATGTAGGCCTCTCCAATATTTGTTTTCTTCTAAAGGTAAACATTCACTTACAATCATCTCTTGTTGAATGTAGTAAGGTAGCTGCAAAGGATGGGATCTTGAAAGTATGTTGTATCCCTTCCAGAAATTAGTTTGCTTTATGGAAAATAAACATTCTAGTTATGCTCTCAAGCATAAGAAGGATGTGGACACAACGACATCGGAATAATTTGAATATTTTGTAGAACAAGGATATCTACAACTATTTTTTTCACAAGGAATCCCTACAAAATATTTCATGTGGTAAAATTTTTGGACTCCAAATAACCCCACTAAAATTGATATCTTTTGCTAGATTTCATTGCATTAGAAGATATTAACTGCTGAAAATATAAAAAATAGTGCAATAATTGGTCCTTATGGATGCCCTCTCTGTTCTTCTTAAGAAGAGTCCATTTGTGATTTTTTCTTGGAATGTCCCTTCATTCATTTGGTATGGAAAAATTATTTCCAAAATTTTGGGAATCCATTGATTTGTCCAACCAAAATAAATGAGTAATTCACCTCTTAGCATTGTTATTATTTAGGGCCAATGCAAGGTAAAAATTGCTTGAAGCATATTTGGGTTGGTTTTCAAAAATATATTTTTTGGAAAGTGTGGATAGATAGAAATAAAAGTATCTTCCATGATGAATAAATCTCTCGAATGAGTGTAGCTATTAATGCCTTATCCTCTATCAAGGAAAATTGGTCTCATAAACATTAGTCATGCCATTATTCCAATTCATTAGATGAGTAGGAATTTGGATGGTATGACAAAAATTTTCATCTTATGTCCCTTCATCTTCCTTTCATATTTCCTCTCATAAATATTGAAAATTGTGCCTCCCAAAAGTTAATTTTTTAGATTGGATTAAACCACCATCTTCACGTATCCATTCCTTTGATGAAGCTTCCAAAAATAATCTAGAGGTGGCAAGAACCTGGAAGTGATCTTTTTCCCGAGAGGAAACAAAGAATTAGACTATTCTTGGAGTTTATATAAGAACATGCTTTCCTATAGAGACATTCCTTAATATAGAGAAGGAATGTAATGTCCCTATTGGTGTTGGTATCCTCTCAATTGATCATTCAATATGTTATTTCTAATTACCTTAAAGTATTCAACAAATTTGATATGAAGTCTGGATACTATCAGATTCAAATACAGAAAGAATACTGGCATAAACTGCTTTTATTTGTCCTGCTGGATTTTACCAATGGAAAGTTGTTCCATTTGGTTTGAAAAATGCCCCTGCATTCTTCCAACAAAGAATGGATTTCATTTTTGCCAAGTATGATTTTATTGTTACATATATTGATGAAATTCTTATTCATATTCCAGATGTAAAAACCCATTTAGAGCATTTAGAGATTTTTCTAAAAGAAGTTTAGCAGCATGGCATAGTTTTATCAGAAAGAAAAATGACTTTATTTCAAGACAGTATAGATTTTCTGGGAATTCATGTAGTTAATGGTGCAATTCAGATGCAACCACATGTGTTGACTAAATTAACCCAATTTCCAGATGAATTAAAATATACAAAAACAATTCAAAGGTTCTTAGGAGTTCTGAATTACATTCACAAGTACATCCTAAGATTGACAGAGAAAACACCTCCAATCAGAAAACATCTCAAAGAGGGATGGTCACCAAAAGTAGTAGTAGAAGTCAAACAGTTGAAAACAGAATGTTAGCAATTACTAAAACTCCAACCACCAAGTGATGGTTTTCTTATACTCCAAACTGATGCTTCTTTAAATTTTTGGGTAGCCGTTCTTTTTTAAAAAAGGGAGAAAGGTGAAGAAAGACTCTGTGCCTATGCATTAGGTGAATTCAAACCCAGCCAGAAGAATTATTTTATAGCAGAAAAAGAAACACTAGCTATATTCAATGGGATACAAAGGTTTGAGCTATACCTTACACCTATGAAATTCTTAATATGAACAGACTCCAAGAATTTCAAATATTTTTTATCTGCCAAGATATTAAGACAAATTGCAAAAGGAAGAATTCTTGCATGGCATATTTGGTTCCAACAGTTTGATTTTGAAGTTGAATGGATCCCAGGTAATTCAAATTATTTGACAGATTCATTAACCAAGGATATGAATAAAGCATTCATGACTTGTCTAGGTTCGTGTTTTACCATTCCAGGAGAAGGAACATAGGAAAATAGTTTTTATACATTTGTTGACAGATTCAGATTACTTGAAGGACATGCGAGCCATCTTGTAGAAGAAATCAAGAAATTTGTGGGAATGAGACTGAGAAGAAACACTTGGATCAGAAAATTCCAAACTTGGCAATGCAAGAATGTTGGTATGTCTTTAGGCCTAGTTGTTGAACTAGTAAAGGTATATCCTTTGCCTAACATGAAAGTAAAGTTATTTTTCAGAAGTCTCTCAGATCTATGGTCTAGTGAATATACTGAAAATTGATATGGATCCTAAAGGTTTTGAATTTTTATCAACTTATTGGAGGAATTGATTTTGCTCTCAGCATTTTCACAGGAGCAAAAATTTTAGATCTTGAAACTATTCCTTTTAAGCCTGAAGTAGAGAAATACATTCTATCTCTAAAAGTCCCAGACATTTTTGAGGAATTAGAAGCATCCTTTCTGCAAAGGTTTGATGATAATTATGCACCAAATGACACTTTTCCCCAATATGAAATTTTTGAAGGATTTGCTGTCTAGGAGAAAAAAGATGGTTTCTACAGAAAAAAAGCAAACCACTAGGATATCTCAGTACATTCAAAGGATGTTGCAATATCTCAAAACTTTATCATCTCCTTGGAATTATCATAGTCTCAGACTAAGGGAAAGTATTACTCCTAATCCTTTTGCACAAGTTTTTAGTCATGATCAGATCGGAAAAATAGAGACAAGCAATAATGAAGAAATGATTAAGTAACATACTGGATGGTTCAATGAATTCGGAAATCTGAGGTTAACAGAAAAAATACAGATTCTACAAAAAATGGATGATTTACAAGGAGAGCCCAAGGCATTAATATTTATAATTAATCAAAAGCCTTTGGTAACTATCAACATTATTTCAACTAATTGTAATAACAATGTAATCCATATTATTAGTCTGATGATTTCAAACAAAGTCTTTACATCGATGATTTTTGAATTAGGTTGGCAAAACAAAGATTTTGTGAGTGATAATTGCAGTGAATGGGTTCAACATGCAATTGAAAGTTCCACTAATATGTTTGAAATTTTTTAATGGGAACTTTTAAACAGCATCAAATTGGTAGTAAAGAGGTCACCCATGATCAGAAATGTCTTTAAAGATTCTTTCCTAGATATTGAGATTAGTCCTTTATCTTTCCTTACCAAGTGGGGAAAACAATTGGCTAGGTACACACCTCAGCAACAGGGTCTCCACCAAACTAAAGACAAATACGAAAAAGGGAGAATCATCAAGAGCATCATCAAGAAGGACAATAATTTTATATGAAGATGCCAAAGGAAGAGGAAAAGCAAAAGAATCTACTTTATGGAACGAACTGTCGGATGCCCAAGACCCAACAGATATCGATTGGAATGAAGATTACTCTAAGATGATGGAACATCACTACCAAAAGATGCTCTATGAGTCCAGACCAGCACATGATTCTTCAGAAGAATTTGGTTTTGATAATGACTAAGATTCAGATAGAAGTCTGAAAGGACCATGGTATAATCTTTTGTACCAGAAAATTTGAGTAGACGCCATCGATGAAAATATGCTGAAAGGACCCCCAATTATTTCTGCTTTTTCATTATAGTTTAGATGAGTAGAGTCAGGGAGTCTATAAAAAAGAAAGATATGCAAATGTTCAAGACATCGCTTGATGGATAAATCTGAGATCTCATGTTGTAATAAGCCTTATGTATTTTTCTTGTTTTTATTAATATTGAAGCCCATTGGGCCACCTGTCTGAGTGTAGTTTCTGTAATCCAAAAGAACTTGGAACTGTAAGGTAAAGGCGTTTGAAGATCCGTGGAGAGAGGTCATAGTTGCGCACTCATGTTCGGTTGAGGATAAGTAACATGCCTTAGATCTACCATTTAATAGTCTTCAAATTTGATCAGAACTAAGTTTTAATATCAAGGATTTCTATTGTTGCATTTGCATTGTGCTTGCTTGGGTTTGCTTAGTCTCGTCCCATAATTTGTGCTCAGTTTAGTAAAGCTTACTACAGTGCTGCTACATGCGTGCTCAACTGTGACCTCTCTCCACGGGTCTTAAAATGCCTTCACCTTACAGTTCCAAGTTCTTTTGGATGATAGAAACTATCCTCAGACAGGCAACCCAGTAGGCTTTGATATTAATAAAAACAAGCAAAATACATAAGGTTTGTTACAACATGAGATCTCAGAGTTCTCCATCAAGCGATGTCTTGAACATCTGCAGATCTCTCTTTTTTATAGACTCCCTGACTCTACTCATTTAAACTATAATGAAAAAGCAGAAATAATTGAGGGTCCTTTCAACATATTTTCGCCGATGGTGTCTACTCAACTTTTCTGGTACAAAAGATTTTACCATGGTCCTTTCAAACTTCTATGTGAATCATAGTAATTATGAAATTCAAATTCTTTTGAAGAATCATGTGCTGGTCTGGACTCGTTGAACATCTTTTGGTAGTGATGTTCAATCATCTTGGCGTACTCTTCATCCCAATCAACATCTTTTGGGTCCTGGGCATCCGACAGTTCATTTCGTAAAGTAGATTCTTTTGATTTTCCTTTTCCTTTGGCATCTTCATCTAAAATTATTGTCCTTCTTGATGATGCTCTTGATGATTCTCCATTTTCTGTACTTGTCTTTATTTGGTGGAGACATTGTTGCTGAAGTGTGTACCTAGCCAATTGTTTTCCCACTTGGTAAGGAAAGATAAAGGACTGATATTGATATCTAGGAAAGAATCTTTAAAGACATTTCTAATCATGGGTGACCTCTGTACTACCAATTCGATGTCGTTTAAAAGTTCCCATTTAAAAATTTGAAACATATTAGTGGAACTTTCAATTACATGCTGAACCCATTCCCTACAATTATCACTCATAAAATCTTTATTTTGCCAACCTAATTCAAAAATCATCGATGTACAGATTCTATTTAAAATCATCAGACTAATAATATGTATTACATTGTTATTCCAATTAATTAGTTGAAATAATGTTGATAGTTACCAAAGCCTTTTGATTAATTATAAATCTTAATGCCTTGGGCTCTCCTTGTAAATCATTCTTTTTTTGTAGAATTTGTATTTTATCTGTTAACCTCAAATTTCCGAATTCATTGAACCATCTAGCATGCTACTTGATCATTTCTTAATTATTGCTTGTCTTGATTTTTCCGATCTGCTCATGACTGAAAACCTATGCAAAAGGATTAGGGGTAATACATTCCCTTAGTCTGAGACTATGATAATCCCAAGGAGATGAGAAAGTTATGAGATATTGCAATGTCCTTTGAATGCACTGAGATATCCTAGTGGTTGGCGTTTTTCTGCAGAAACCATCTTTTATCTCCCAGTCAGCAAATCCTTAAAAAATTTCATATTGAGGAAAAGTGTCATTTGGTGCATAATTCTCATCAAACCTTTGTACAAAGGATGCTTCTAATTCCTCAAAAAGGTCTGGGATTTTTAGAGATAGAATGTATTTCTCTACTTCGAGCTTAAGAGGAATAGTTTCAAGATCTAAAACTTTCGCTCCTGTGAAAATGGTGAGAGAAAAATCAATTCCTCCAATAAGTTGATAAAAATTCAAAATCTTTAGGATCCATATCATTTTTTTAGTATATTCACTAAACCATAGATCTGAGAGACTTCTAAAAATCCTCCCTCCAACCCTTCCACTCTTGTAACAGAGCTTTCAATTGCAATTGCTAACTTGCAAAAAGATCTTACATCTTGAAATACCTGTCCAAGAAAAGGAGGTATAGGCTCAGAGATTTATTTCATATGTATAGCTTTCTGTGGATCCTAGAAAAATTCCTTCGTCTGCTGGATCTGTGCAAGTTTGATAAGGCTTGATGGATAGTAACAACTACACAACACTCTAACTCGCAATCTATTGAATAAATGCATGAACACATTAAAGAAACTCTAAATGAGTATGAAGTCATTGTTGATCGTTGGCCTGAATGCTCGGTTGATTTGAAAAATGAAATCACATTCATAGAGAGGTAAATACACATGGACAACATATAGCTAAACTCTAAAGAATTCTTCGAGATGCAAAGAGATCGAAAGGTGGTAATGAAATTTGAGAAAGAAATGCAGCCTTCAAATGATCATAACATGAACAGTACGGTTAGTCCACATGATGCCTCTACCAGCTGGATTTTGTTTCCATGTGTCATGGTTTTTGAATAGAGTGGTGCAGGATGTCCTGAAATTCTAAGAAGACAGGAAGTAGAATAGATGTTGGTATAAGGGTTCTTGTGTTGCTATCGGGACTCTAGATGACACCTTTGCATCATCGATGTCGGTGTTGCAAAGACATACTCTGCAAGAAAGGGATATGGAAATACCACATTGTATAATGGAGGCACGGTCTATAATAAGTAAAGGCACTCCTCATAGCACAGATCCATCAAGTTATTATTACCTCTGGATACACCTTAAATCAAACCAGATGTTGAAAAATGAGTGCACTATTTGCATTTGCCTTCAGGGATTAAAAAGGAATAACATTCATTCAATACATGTGCAAAGGGAAGGCATGCAATCATTCCTCTTTCTACCAACATCTGTTCATTTTTCTTCAAGAAATAGAACACTCCAGTAGCACTGGATTCAACGAGTTCGTTGTTTCATTAATCGTTAAATTTTGTATATTTTATTTTGAATATGGAAAGGAAGAGGGAAGGTCGAAGATTGGGAGAAATCGATGCTCAGTTCTCTTTCTCCATAAGTATCACCACTGGATAGAGGAAAAGGGACCCTTTTTTGGCAGAAGAGGGGTCAATTTTATTATGCTAATAAAGAAGATTGTTTTGATCAAGAAAAAGACTTTCACAGTTTTAGTTTTTATGTTAAGAATGAGAGTATTGTGATTTGAATGAGGATATATATGTTTTGTTTTTGTGCACAGTGATAATAGATAGCTTATGACTAATCCTGGTTATTTGAATATAATTCGTTACCATGGTTAACTCATGAGCGGTCTCTAATTCGAAGCTACATTAAACATCAGTTGCAAGTTTTATTTTTAGAAACAGGAATGTGTATTCTTGTATGAATAATTAGATTGCAATTAAGCTTAAATATAGCCTTGTTCATTGGTGAACTCAGTAATTGATTTATTTGGACTTGGAATTTATATATGATTTTTAATCTCTTTTATTATGCTCCCACGGGGTAGATTAGAATAGTTAGGACTAGCATAAGTAGGTATAATCAGTGTAGATAGGACTTCATACATATAGGTTAGCTATTTCTTTTTTTTATTTAGTGGAAGTCTTCCTCTCGGGAGCAATCTCTCAACACATATAACAATTTACGGGATCCTTTGAAACCAGTTGGAACTAGCCATTCCAAACGAGATCAGTTCTAATCAGGGTTTGCGATGAAGTTGGTTCGCCTTTGTTGGCATAGCAAAAATTCACTGAGTCAACAGGAGCAGAATAGAGCAGTAGGGAACTCCCATAAAAATCTAAGGCCTTCCTAGTCTTAGAGGTAGTATGTGGCTACATAAGAGTTACATGTAGATTTTTGGATGTGAAGCCATATATGGAATATTTCATGAATATAAATCTGCATTTTTAGAGATGCATGTGTGCAAGGGGAGTCCATGAGGTTTGAAGTGTTATTTCTAGTTCTGGTCCATTTCTAGTTCACTTTTTGAGCAACCATGTACATCTGCTAATTATTTTGAAGAATCTACATTTTTTGGTTGTTATTGATGCTAATGATGATATGGAAGCCATGTAGTATTATTATGCATTGTCTTGGTGTGATGGAGGACCACACATCTAGGGGGAGTGTTTGTGCTTCCAAATGGATCTGCAGATTGTTGGCATGATGCTCACTTTGGAGGAGTTTTATTTTGTTTATATATTATCAATGTGTTACTAAAATAAAGTTTTTGATGTTGCATCCATATAGTAGCAAGATCATATGATTGTATGGCATGATTTTTATATTGTATTTGATAGATAAATCTCATGCATTTTCATGCATGTGTTGTTGTCGTGGAGATATTTTGTCTATAGAATCCATAATGTTTCTTATGTTTTCATTTCTAAGTGAACCATGCATGCTACTTATATGTATTAGATGGATGAGTCATGATGTTGTCTGATGGAGAGAGAATATGTTGTTTCTCATGATTTAATGCATGTTAATGGATGAGATATTATGCACTCATGTGAATCAGTTATGATGATATATATATATATATATCTATATATTATATATATATAATATATATATATATATATATATATATATATATATATATATATATATATATATATATATATATATATATATAATATATATTACTATATATATATATATATATATATCATATATACATAGTTATGCTCATATATGAAGTATACATGTTTTCTTCTGGTGATATTTTGTTGCTCACTGATTTTTTTCTTATGCCTCATTGATGATATAGTGTTCACCTATGATTATGCTATATATTTGAGTTGTTCATGATTTGAGTTGATGTGCATTATGTTGATGATGGATGGGGTTCATGATAATGTGGATATATTTATTGTTGCTACTTTAATATATTGCTATGAAGACGTTACTAGTTGATCTTTTTGTTGATGCACATATAGAGCATGGTGGATGCTAGTGATTATCATGAATTTTTGTTGATATTCATTGACGGGATGGTGATGGCCAAGGTGTTGAGTGGCCATGTACTAGCATAAGATGTTGTTAGTGGCTCTTTTGTTTCTACTACAAATTGGCAGAGTATATCATTGCTCATGGAGGCCTTATGTTTTGATGGATATTCCATGTATTTCATTTTATAGTTGCTACTAATATAGGATATATTCATGCTTGTAGATGCCATGTACTCATGTTATTTCATATTTTGGGAATGTATTAATGAAATCACACTTATGTGCATATGCAAAATTCATGTATTGCCATTGTGTCATGTTTTGGGTGTATTTCTCATGGAGAGAGCCATGATGTCTACTATGTCTTGAGCTATGTATGGATCAATGGATGTCCAAGTCATGTATTAGGATGTATATCATTAATGTAGCCCCACTATTTTGGGTTCACGATGTAAAATTGGGTCGATGGAGTCTTCATTGGTGATATGTGAATTTATATAGATTCATTTGTCAGTCCTATGTATTTATCACAACCATGTATTTTCTCCATGAAGCATTCCATGCATTATACTTAATTGGATCATTGTGTAAATTCAGTTAGAGTCATGGTCATGAGGAGTAGTGTCTTACACTTGGGAGGAGGCTTATTGCAGCAGGGAGAGTGTATGATTTCATCTTCATTACATACTTAGGGGGAACATGTTCAATTTTAGTGTTTGCATGGCATTGAATTTAGGTTTGCTGGAAGTTGGTTTCCTTCTTTTGATGCTTATATTTTAGGAGGTAATTCATTGGGTTGCATTAGTATGGTTGTGAGAATGATAGGGGAAGTACTTCTCTCATCTGACACAGTATTTGGTATTGTACTTTAGTCTGTGTATGGCCATTTTCCATTGATGTCAAAGGGGGAGAGAATTTGGAATGATAGAAAGAAGTTTTAGTTGTTCGAGTGTATGGATATCTGCCTCACATGTTTGATGAAGGTTGAAATCAATTCCAAAGGGGTATTTTGTTGACATTGTATTGTTTCCATTGATGTCAACATGGTCATGATGTTGCTAGTAATATGCACGAGTGATACATGTTTGGCTTGGTGGTTCTATTGAGTGGCATTGGTGGTCCTCCTATGGGACACTTTAATGATCATCGTCCTTATCTCATCAATATATATGTCCATCTTGTCCTCTAGCTAGCACAAGTTACCCATTCATTGTTAGAATTTCTTGTTTTCTTCCACTAAATTACTAGGATACTAGTTATCTAGAGTTTCTTCCATCATTATCTCCATTTTCTACTTACTGAAAATCATCATCATTATTATCCCCTTGTTGTTGCATTTTGTCCATGGAAAACACATTCTTATAATTTCTTTGATTGTTACAATTCAATATACTCTCTATCCTCGAAAGTTCAACCAATATTTTAAAAACTTCAATTATGCGGCAAGAAATTGCATGTCCACTCCTTTCTAACTTTGCATAGTCTCTTCCAATGGGTTTTGTACTTCATCATTTGAATTATCTGTAAGCCAACTCTTTTATCTCTCCACATCCTTGTCCTTTTGTAAATTTCTATAACTTGCACACATTGTATTTGCACATCTTCCCACCTTATTAGTTAGATATGATAATCTTGTCTCCTCCATTGAAATGAAAGAATCCTGAGCTACCATTTATTCATTCCTTGTAGACGTAAAACATTCATTAGTTTTAAAAACATGAGTTCTTGAATTATCTTTTGGTAATTGTAGCTCTATTTCCTCACTTTTTCCAGTAATCCTTAACTAATATCTAATCAGATGGGTTATCCATCTTCTTTGATTTCTTACATGCAACTTATTAACTATCCATTGAACTCTTTTTCGAAGATAAAGTCCATTCCTCAATTCTTTCATCACGTTTTGTAGTCACTGTTTTGTTTTGTCTTATAGATGTTTCTTTATTTTTTTTAGATCTTCCTTTGTCTCAGTTATCTCCTTCTCCCTTTATTCATCACCCATTTCCTTTTTTCCAACTATCTCAGCCTCCTTCCTCCTTTGAATGCAAATTTTCTCTCAACACATCAAATGACTACCAATAACCATCGTTTCCATCTTCTTCTTCTGCTGCGAGCTCTCCTTGTTCATTTGTAAACTTCAACCAAGCCTTTACCTCATAGAAAGTTCTATAATTGCTACCAATACCTCACTAATATTTCTCGTGAACTTAGCCTTTTGGTAATTATAATTCCTTCTTTAGGACATTCTCTTAATAATTCTACACACACTCACTATGGAAATTCCCTTTCGCAACTTCTTCCCAACTACAACTTGTTGTAAGTCATCTTTATTCTTATTACAATCCTCAATTCCAAAGAGTGTACTGGCTCTGATACCACTTGATGTAGAAACATTTCACCTCTTCTTGTAATTTCTACTTCAACGTACCTGCAATCTAAACTTAATATATGACCAAGCTAATAATGAAACATTAACCATATGTAAAACATGCCTATAACCAAAGTTTCATTCCCGATAGTCAATGCTCATTTAATGACGCAAATAATTTTAAATAAGATAATATAATCTCACCTCTCAAACAATTCACACAAATTGTTCCACTTCAATGAGTTTATGCAAACTCAAATTAATGTTTTCATCCAAACTCAAAGCATTTAACATTATAATACAAGGATTCATACACAGAGCCTTTGGCAAATATGCATTTCCATTAACAATTAAAAATTATACATGCCTAACCTCACAAACAAACAATTATTTCTTGACCTCATTCTACATTCATTTTTTCTTTAGTTCTCATTTCCCATAGGTTTAAAATAAATGGAATTAAGAAATATAATATCCTTTCTAAATCCTAAAATCACTCCATAAATCACCCATAAATCAACTTTTCCTGAATTAACTTTTTCCTTATGGACAAAACCTTAGCTTTCCATAACTTTTCTAACAGTAATCCTATCCTAGCAACTAAAATTTTCTATAGCTTTTGTAAATCTTAGATATTTTCTGGCTTGCACGAGTTTTCATAAAATCATAGGAAAATACATTTAAATAATTAGTTCAATTAGTTAGGGAACAAATTCCCTTGGTAAATAAAAAGAGCCCTACTTTAGTTAAAATATATTTTGACTTGGAAATTTGGATGCTTCTTCATCAATATGAGAATCCTATTCAGAACGGTTGTGTACATAAGCACGTATGGTGAAGGAAAGTCATG
Source organism: Pinus taeda (assembly GCA_000404065.3). Classification (NCBI taxonomy): domain Eukaryota; kingdom Viridiplantae; phylum Streptophyta; class Pinopsida; order Pinales; family Pinaceae; genus Pinus; species Pinus taeda. Next base: position 111,234 of record APFE031132907.1, read on the forward strand.
TACAGAATCTGCACTATGGTAATTTGAATACCAAGTTTCTTTACCATGGTGCTGGGCCATAGTAATGTGAGCAACAATGATTATTTGATCCTGTCAGAAAATACTAACAGAATTACTAAAGGATTTGCCTAAGGTATTGGCTAAGGCTAATGCTATATAAATATATCGAGACCAAGGTGTTAGGTGGGAAAGTAATGGATTGTTAATGAATGATCTGATATGAAGCATTGATGCACTAGGGAGCAAGGAGAGGACTCACATCTAAAAGACCTTATGTATGGTGACAAATATGATTATTTGATGTACTTATTGAAAATCTATAACAATGATAGATCTAGGGTTGTAGTAATGTTGTCATCTAAATGAAGTATTCTACAAGTATGTAATTTTAATAGTAAGGGTTACAAAGAGTAAAATTGTGTTTGCAGCAAAAGTTTTCATATATATATCTGGGTTTGTCTCAAGTGAGTCACAAACATACGTGGACTTGCTTCTCGATAGTTGCATATATATTCTACGTAGTTCTTTTAGCTTTTTCATATATGTACATGGGTGTTATGTATGGTAAACACATACATAAATTGATATGCTTTGTGAAATTGGAATACATATACTAGGGTTTCTGCAATATGGTGTGTTGATGACATTTGACCAGTTTTGTTCTATTTGCTATTATATGTCAATGATGCCTCTATCATGATAATTTGTGTTTGACAATGTTGATTGAGTTGAATAAGACGGTATATTCATCAATGATGGTGTTGCATTGTGATTCGGTTTTCAGTAAGTTAATATTGATGTATCTATTGTGATTCAGTATTCAGTGACTGACCGAGTAATTCATTTTGACAGAAATCTTAGTATTCAATGACTTGATATATCTACACATGTCTTCTACAGAGGAAGAATGTACATATGCATGTGTGCTACAAAGAAGCAACATATAGAGTTTGAAATATACTTGAGTAGGTTTTGTTGTAATAACAATTGGTTTCTATGATAACTAACAATGTATGGCTTGGTATATTGATGAGTGGTTGTGAGTTGGTATCTAGTTGCAATAGTTGGTTGAGAGATTGGTTTGTTGATGCTATAGTGATTGGATGATCTGATTCAGTATTTTGTTTCATAATTGTTACCTGGTTTGGGCTTAATAATAGAAGTGGGTCTAGTCTAAAAATATGATGAATGGTGGCCTACATGATTGATGTTTTGATTCAGGTGGATCGAGTATGAAACATTATGAAATGTGGTCCACAAAGGTGCTGAGGGTTGGAGCATTCAGTGATGGAGTCGAATCTTCCTTCCAGTAGTAGCTGGTGAATTTTTGAAAGGGGTAGGTTCTTCCTTCCAGTAGGAGCTGGTAAATGAGATCAAGGGGATGGAGCTCCCTTCCAATGGGTGCTCAAGAATGAGAAAGGGTTGTAGCCTTCTACAGGTGGGTGTCTTCGTATTAGTAAGAGTGTGTGCTAGTACAATATTGTAAGAAGTTTTTCTTTATCATAAAAGATGAAGACAAAAATGAAGACAATGATGGTTTTCTCCGACACTGGGTTTCCACCTAAAATCGTGGTGTTCATGTGCAATGACATGTTTCTTGTGTGTTGATGATTTATCTTCTTCTTATTTCCCATGGTTTTTGTTTAATTAATGATGAAGTAATGATGCACTGGTTAAAGAGGAACAAATGATAAAGTATATGAAAAGTTAATTAACTAGATATACGTTGTTTATATTTACTAAAGTCTCGTAAATACATTGGTTGCATGAATGACAATAGCTTATGGAAATAGGAATATGGAATGAGAGTTTAAAGTGAGTATAAAATATTGATTCACCCCCCCTTCCCCTCAATACTTTTCCCAACATTGGGTAGATATTTGGTGAGAACTCGGTGAATTTTTTAAAGTGAAATAATGATGTGTTTTTTACACTAGTTTTTGGAGTGTATATATGGATTCAACACCCTAAAAAAACCCTTGGGATTATTGGAAAATAAACAAAATTCCTGTCAAAACTTGCGATTCAATGAAGCACAGCGACTAATTGGAAATAAGAGCGAAATTCTTATGCAAAAATGATCTCAATCAGACATCAACTCAAATATACTAAGAGTGATTCTATGTAACAACGATGTTAATCAATATCAACTCAATATACATGATGTGATTATATATATATATATGGAGAATTAAGGACATTTTTAGAGGTCATAGCTTCAAATATAAAGTGGTAAAGTATGTACACCTCTATAAAAATATTTTCAACTAATGTACGTCCCAATAAACTTTAACAATCAAGTCATTTTTTAGAAGTAGATACTTTATACCATTTCTCAAATATTAATTTAATGTTGAAGCATTAATTTAATGTATGTCTTAATGATTGTATTAAATGTAATTTTTTTTTATGATTGGCATAATACATAATGCATCAAAGCACTTGCCTGCCATGGGGTCGACCTCGATGGCTGCCACTATAGCCTGGCTTCCACTACTGCCACACCTCGAGGTGCCACTACACTGCCCCCAAGCACATCGCACATATAAGAAGAGGTTTGAACATGTGACCTACACAATGACACAAAGACCATAGCAGTGAGTTGGCTAGCCAACAAGCGGGAACCTGGGGCTCCTTAATTATAACTTTAAAAATATATTTTTATTATTAATATAGATAACATTGAGATTAAAATGTATTTTATATATCTATACCTTTAGAAGTAAATTTTAAGTGAAGGAAATTTAATTGATGTTATAATTGACGAAATTCAATTATATAATTAGCATTTACACTTCAAAATTTTTTCATTTATAGCTTGGTTAAATTAATGGGTAGTTAAAAAAATTTAAAATTAAATAAAATATTAAAAATATTTAGTAGAATTTAAATAAAATCTAAAACAAACTTAGATTTATCTTAATTTTAGATATACCACAGGTAGAAATGATAAAAGATTTTATGGCACTACATGGTTGAAAATTTGATGACACTAGATAATTCTTAGATCTAAAATTAAAATGGATCTAAAATAGTTTAATTATTTATT